>KQ435798.1:1738387-1758068 GCA_001276565.1 Melipona quadrifasciata | reverse complement strand
TATATTTTTATCTTCGAATTTTTTTCAAATATGTATATATGTATATATAATAAATTTCAAATTAATACTATTAGGAAGAGAAATAAATTAATATACAAAATGCGAGAACTTTTTTTTCGTTTGAACGCTCATCGTGTGTGTGTCCAGTGAGAGAAAGTAAAGAAGAGGAAGAACATCGATCGACTCGACCAAGTCATCTAATTAATCGCGAATAACAATATGGCTACCAGCGGTCTTCCGGTCTATGTACATGCAGCGGATGAATCTCTTTAATTTTCTTCTTTTTCTTTTTTTTTCTTTTTTTTTCTTTTTTTTTTTTCTTATAACGCCTGGAGAAGTTCTGTACACGTTTTCCTTCCTATGTTATTAATTGAAGAAAAGAACAATTTCTTTCGTTTCGCCCCATTCTGAAATAAAACGCATTTTTCCATTGAAAGAAAATTCGATCTAAGCGCTATGATTTATCTCGCACGTTGACGAAAATTTGTACCCTTTTTTAATACTCGTTAAATACGAAATCGGCATTCAGGAGTTTTACGCCTTTACCAACATATGTTCACAGTCCACATGCAATTACGAATCTATGAACAATTAATGCAAAAATAATTAATGAATATTAATTCGTCAATTAATCAGTGACCGTACCATATTACGAAGAAAATCTTCGTGTTCATCTCAAATTTCATTTCAACCCACAGGCAGAGTGATTTTTCAAATGAGAATAAGAAAATGAAGATTCCCAATTTTGCTTCACGTCGTTTTCCTTTATTATAATTCTGTTTCTCTCAAAAAAATAGTCATCTCTTTACAACTTTCTCTCCCGTTTTCATTCACTCTTACTTTCTCTCTCTCTCTCTCTCTCTCTCTCTCTCTTGCTCTCTCATTCACTCATTCTTTCTCTCCTATTAATCTACACCCTGATGCCCATGCATAATGGATTTATAGTGAAAATTTGTTTTATTGCGTCCACGAGGTCGGATACGTCTTTGCAGTTATTCTTCTTCTTCTTCATTTCTTTTGTTTCTATCTTTCTCTTTCTCTCTCTCTTTCTCTCTCTCTCTCTCTCTCTCGTTCTCCCTTTCTCTCCCAGAAAAATATATATGTTTATATATAGGTATGTACGTACGTATGTATATATGCAATATGTATATTTATATACATAACAGAGCCACAAGATGGAAACTGTCAACGATGAACAACATTTTTTTAATTTTTCTTTATTTTTATTCTTTGTTAATATCTCGCGAAATAAGTACCAAAAAGTAAATCTGTCGTCCTGTTTCGTGTTTATATTTCGATCTGTCATTTCGCGGAAATGTACAGGTAATATAAAATATATTTATAGTTGTTAAAATCCATGAAATTGCCAGCAATTTTATCTCTTCGTCTCTTTTCCATATTTTCTTCTCTTTTTCTCTCCACGTTTAATGTAATCTTAAACGCTACGGATGTAGGAATAATATGGTAAACCAAGATGGCCGACAAACATGACGTCCCGATAGAATCTAACTTTCAAAGGAGAATTAATTTTTCCAACTGTTTCAAAATAGATGGACTATTTTTTTTTTTCCTTTATTGAAAAGAATTTTTGCTCTCTGCCTGTGAGTTTCTTTTCCGTTCAAATGGAAACTGTTAACACTTACTCGTCCCTCGTGTCAATTTACAGATATCTTGTCCTTTCCATTTCTGGAAAAAAGATTTTTATATGTTAATTTTGATATATTCAAACTTTATAAATTTTTTTATTTCTCAGTAAAAGAATTTTTTTAATTTATTATCGTTTATTTTGCTACTTGAAAGTTAAAGAAACGAGGAACGATTGAGAGTTAAACACAAAATATACTAGGTGATCCAAAAGTCTCCACACGGCGCATTGTCTCCCATGTGTAAAAGACTTTTGCATTAGCCTGTATAACAATTTCAACGTGGACAGACCTTCTCCACGGCTCGTCCAGCAACAATGAAACAACAAAAAAAAAAAAAAAAAAAAAAAAAAAAAAAAAAAAGAAAAAAAACAAGGGAGGTATAGGGATACAATGTACAAAGCTAATTTACAAAGGTGTCATTCGGTTACCCTCTGTATTTAACGGCTCGTCTCGCGTTTCTTCGTCTCCCTGCTTCTTTTATATGTACACAATGCACTCTCTTTTGAACTCTATGGCTTCTGTGACTTTCTCTGTCTCTCTCCCTCTCACTCGCACACCATGCATTCTACGTAATTTTTCTTCGCCTTACTTCTGCGTCTGCTTACTCTTAATATAATAAACGCATTTCTATCGTCATTTCGCCGTTTCGAGTCGCTAATCGTCAGAGAAATCATCGATTTACGAAATTGTCGCAACACAACTGGCGCCACAGCCAATCTCATCGTCCGCCATTTGCAATGCTCTCCCCCCCCCCATTACCATTTCTTTTCCTCAATGAAAAGGCTTGCAATACTGTGTAAGAAAAATAAATAGCTTCCTCTTCTTTTCTCTTTCTCTTTCTCTCTCTCTCTCTCTCTTTCTTTCCCTCTAGCTCTCTTACTTTGTTATTAAAATAAACTTTGAACGCTTTTTTGTTGGATTTTCTTTACTTTTCTTTATTTCAGGAAAAATAAATATATTTCAACGATTCGATAGACTTTGTTGTTGGTACCGTGTTCCATTTTTTTAAGTTAGAATACAATGTGGAAACTATGCAACGCCCTCTGTTCTCTATTGTACTCGATTTGGGCCACGTTCGTTCTGCCAGGACGATCTTTTACAAAATTGAGAATGTTCCTTTGGCGAAAGGTAGCAATTGTTTTTCGTATGAAACTTGAGAATTTTTCACGACAACTAATTTACTTTTCGTCAAACCTTGACTTCCGTTTATGAAATTATTCTTGGATGAAACAAATGTTTGTAGGAAAGATGATAGACTCTCTCGAAATTGCTATGGTCTCACAGTATTGCATATAATCGAACCAAAGGTATTAGAAAAAAAAAAAAGAAAAAGAAAAGACAAGCCTTGAAAAATGATTTTTACTTCGTCGAAAAATCGGTGTACTCAAACTTTGTACCACACGAAGATCGTACTTGCGAATGTTCTTTGTCGAACACCGCAAGAAAAGTTTTTCCTTACACGTATATATAACGTGACGCGATTGCACGTTTTTAATTCCTATCGTATGGAATTCGACAACATCCCAAAAACATCGACTCAGTTTACGTATATATGCACATAGCTGAAAACATCCGCTTACGTTTCGAGTTCAGAATAAAACGGAGATCTTCCGAAATCCTTCAAGCTTTCTTCATAAAATTCTGGAATCTTCCTATTCGAAATTTTCGGCAAGTGCAAGAATTCTGATGATTATATTGTAACAGAAAACCACTGTTTCGTAATTATTTCAAACGACTTCAAAAGTTACTTTCACATTTCCATTTGGAAACCTTTCTTTTTTTATTTTTCATTATTCAAATTTTTTGAAAGTCGAGCTTAAAACTCGAAAGATTTTCTTTTTTACTCTTGTGATATTCGATATTTTAATATTTCTTGTTCATTTTTGCAACAGTGATTAGAAATCGGCAAAATTCTTGCACTTGTTCGATTACAGCGTTGTTCGCGCGGCGCAACGTGGCAACCGCGCGTTGCCAGTGGTTCTCAGCCATTTTTTCTCGAATCATTGCTTATTGGGGCACTTTCGATATCAACTATTGCTTGAAAAATGGAAGTTTTCTTTCCGAGTTGACCTCGTGGCATTTACTTCATGCCTAATTAATAAAACAGTCAATCAATCTCCATTTTCTAAAATCAACAAGCGAATAAACAACTTTTTGGTAACTCAACGATCCTATCATAAATATGCTTCAAAGAATTCCAATAATAAAATTAAAATTGCACGATATTTCCAATCTTTAAAAAAAAAAAAACAGAAAATAAAAATTCCACTAAAATAAAAATTTTTGAACTTTAATAAAAATTAGTAAAAATTTTTCGAATTATTAAAAGAAAACAAAAAAGGAATTGATATCATCTAGTTAAGGATATCAACTAACTCGAAAAAGGAGTTAGCCCCGTGGAACACAGACTGGCAACAACGGTTCTTTCGGTCCTTTCTTCAATATATTTTCTCGCCTCGTTTCTTCGCAAAAAATACACATCGATTTTTTTAAAAGACAGATACATTATTTCATAGCTTCTCCCATCCGGTTTCGTTTTCATCCTCTGTCGCTCGATTTTTGTAATTACACGCTCAGGATACGTTCTTTCCTCGTCTCACCTTTCAAACTCACACACACTCTTCTCTTTCTCTCCCTTTCATTCTCTCCATTTACTATTCCTCCATATGTTCTTCTTCATCATTTTCATCGTGCAACACTGTATTACATGCTTAAAGACTTCATCGACATCATTATCATCATCGTTAATTCATCATCACTTAGCAATCGTTAAAATTATTGTACATTATATAATTAGTAATCATTAGAATATAATATTATTGATGTACATATGGCTCCACCATGTCCATTGCGGAGAACGCGTAAATTACTAGACAAGCGTGAACATAGAGGGATCCAGCTTTATTAAAAATACCCGAATTTTTCTGTGGAGAATTATTCTCCTTTCGAAAAAGTTTTATTTTTTAGTATTTTCTTTTAGAAATATTTTGTTATCTCACATTTTACTTCTTTTTCCTTTTTGCGTGTGCATTTTAGGAGTGACTGGGAGTTATATTTCTTCGGGTATTTAAAGAGGTTCCTGCCGCTACAGTCGATCTAGTTACCTTTATGGGGAAGCTTGAATTACCAATTCGGGGATTTTTAGAAGCGACGAGGTGAAATTAGGGAATTGTTTGCAAACGTTGGAAACTTTGTGACTTGCCATTTTGTTCCTTTCTTTTTTCAATTTTGAACTTTTTCTATCGAAACTTCGCAGTTTTGGAAATTTACCAAATTTTGGAAATAGTTACAAAAATCCACAGTTTCGAAATTGTTCCACGGATAATAAAAACATACGATTCTGTAATTCCACCAGTCACCTGTGACACTCGTAGGGGATTTGTTATAAATGTACCATGTACTTCAAAGTCCAATTTCCAATTTTTTTCAAATTTCAACATTCTTCTCAAGATCAAATCGACTGGGACGTTGTTCACGCGTGTCTGTCGAATATCTACGTCATGTAACTTCTATTAAACGCACACGGGCGCATTAAGTCGAACCGCACCGCCGCATTGCCAATTCGCAAAAAATCTTCCTGCACCTGCGCGACGAAATCTCCCCACCATGTGTCATCTCGCACATGATTTTTCTGTTTTCTCTCGCACGTTCTGGGCGGAGTGCACGCCGAGTACCTTTCCTCCCTGTTATTCAACCTCAGTCACTCTCTGTACACGCACACACGCATGCACACGCTCATCCACGCTCAGTTCCGTTCGAACGCAACCACTAATTGTACATACAAAGTATCGCTTGCCGTTTTTTAAATTTCGCGCGTACGCGCGTCTATGTTGTATACACACGTGGTTATGAGGTTAGTGTTGGGAATCGCAACGCGACCATAATCCACCTCGAAGATCATATTCTCTACCCTTCTCGCTCTCTTTCCCATTACACGCAAACGAAATATGCAACTGGATAAAAATTGGACTAATCGAAGAAATTCACCTACTAAAACCCCACGAGCGAACCGAGTGGGTATTCAATAATTTTTAATTAATAATTTTTTAATAATCGCTATCACGTTCCACGAGTAACACGGAAAAAATTGCAACGATGCGACAAAATTTTGTTTACGAATCGACGGTCCTAGTCTCGAGTAATTTTCAAGGACACCCGGTATACCGAGACGTTCATCTTTTTATGTACACAACCTTTCCTACGAGTCGAGTGTCCCGTTATAAAAAAAATTCCTACAGCCAAACGCACGAAAATGAGATTCGGAAGCCGTCGATCCTAAGCATAAATTCAAACGTTCCCGCGAAAATCGTTCGGACGTTTCGCCGAAATGAGGAACAACACCTTTCAACACCACTAAAAAGAATTTCGAAATACAATCGAATTCAACAAATCTAACCTACTAAAATCACAAATGTTGCGCGCAGAGTGTCTCTGCAAATTCGATCATTAACTTCACCACGCACGTTTTATCGATATACGAGGTTGTCGGCCATTTTGAAAATGGCGCCCGATAACCTCTAAAATTAACTTTCTTGGAAACAACTTTCCGATCACAAAGGGCGATTTGATTCCCACCACTGTTACGCAAAGTATCATGTACATATGTGAGTGTGTGTGAGTCCATGTTCGTGTATGTGTGTATGTGTGTGTGCAACCTAGCGAATATATAATATATTGTATGTATATAAAACGCTTCAAATAGAAATAATATTTCGCTAATTATTAAATCGAATGCGGAGCAAAAGAACTCCCCCTTCAAGTTTATTTTTTCACGATTTCTTCGTTAGTACGTGATTTGTTTTCACAATTTTTTTTTTTTTTTTTTTTTTTTTCTTTTTTGCTTATCGTTTTCTACTAAAACGTACAACAATAATTTTTTTTCAGTCTAATACATTCCAAAGCACCAATTCGTTAAAGTTTCGCAAACCAATATGGCCGACACAGCCGTCAGGCTCTCATTTTTTTTCCATCTCGAGAAAGAATTTTCGCGTTTCCTTTTCGATGCACGCGCTTACACCTATTTAAAAAAGAAATTAAAAGTAAGACTAAAAAAGAAAAACAAAAAAAAAAAGTGAAAAAAGGACCAAAAAAATATCGAACAGCTAAAAGGTTCTACCAACCTTGCTCTCGACGCTCAATTTTTCATCATCACTTACTGAATCCTCGATTTAACAATAATTTTGTTTACATTACGATTAATATTAATGTATATTAATTATCGCTATATAGTTGCTAATAGAAGATACAAGACGCGCTTGAGATTTTCTCTCTTTGTGTGTGTGTGTGTGTGTCTGTTTTCTTTTTATCGAACAAGCGCACGCAGTTTTGAACGTTAGCACGATCGACCGAGTTCGACTCGATATAGTTGTATAGTTGCGAGGATTAAAATGTTATCTTTCGTTTTATTTATTTATTTTTTTCTTCCCCTCTTACGACTAGTAATAAAATCTCGATTCGAGAGACGAATTTACTAAGCTAAGAAAAAACGCGCGTGCTCCATTTTGTAAAAGCTAGTATAGTTGTCGTAAAATTTATTAATATAGTTGATAGTGGCAGCATACACTTGCTTCGAAAATTCGCAATAAACCGTGTCGGTTCGCCACGGCGAGATACTTTATACGTCTTCAAGGCTGATGATGTTTGCTATATAGTCGTTAGTATAGTTCTTAACTATAGTTAATCGTCGACCACGAAACGAAAACGTCAACCGATCGCAAACGTCACCCTCAACGCTAAAAATATCACATATGCGCGAGCAATAACGATTAGCATAGTTGATGAAAACGTTCGAACTACGGAGAAAAAACGACTATAACTCTGTCTACGTTTTAGTAGCTCAAGTATACTTGACACCGAATTTTAGAGCCGAGTAACTATGGTTAATAGTCAACCATAGTTACGTGTTTCCTTAACCTCGCTTTACTTACATCTCGGATAGAAAAATTTCCGTTTAATCGAATTATATGCCGCGACTATATTTCGCGCCCAATTTAGAGCAAAGTAACTATGGTTAATCGTTAACTGTAATCATATATTTTCTCAAATTGCGTATTCCGGATCGAAAAAGTTCCCATTCAATCAAATTGTATATCGCGCCAAATTTAAAGCCGATCGTGAGTGTGACTATACGTGTGTTAATAGTTACACATTTCCCCAAATTACTTATTCCGGATTTTTTAAAAAAATCGACGCCCAACTATACTTCACGGCCGATTTAGAGCCAAGAAAACCATAGTTGATACTTATTCTAAATACGTCGCTCCAATCAGAAATGGCCAGCTGCGGTCTAATTATTACAAACGCGAAACAACTTCGAGGGCTAACTATTGTCGATTAGAGAGCAACTATAAATTTTATCAACCATTCTTTGTTTCGTATTCAATTTCGTCGATCGTGTTATTTCCTTCGTTCTCGCGGAGGTACATATTTTCCATTCGAGGGAGACACTCGAACGTAAAATTTCAATTCGATACGATCCAGCAACTATACCCCTTTTTTCTCGATCGATCGTACGTATGTATGTGTATGTGTATGTGTATGTGTGTGTGTGTGTGTGTCTGTGTCTGTACGCATTCGTCCTTTTGTGCACGTGTGTATCCGCGTGCATTCTCTGTGATGCAAGTACAAATGTTAGTGTTAGGTGTTAATAGTAATAATAACAGCGGTAACAGGAGCGAATGATAGTAGTAATAAATAGTAATAGTAATAGTAGTAGTAGTAGTAGTAAGTCGACTGGGTGCACATCCGACGAGGGCAGGTCCTACAATGACAAACAACGACAGTACTCGTTTTCATTGAAAAATTTCCGCGACAATTTGTACGATCATCAGTACTATACAATAGTTTTTTTTTTTTTTCCTTTTTTCGCTATATCGTATCGCTTCCTCAACCATTCTCAACACCTTTTACCATCACTGTAGCAATGTTAGTTCTATGCAGCGTGTCTCGCTATCTCCATTGTTTCTTTCTTCTTCTTCTTTTTTTTTTCCCCCCCTACAATAAATTAGCGTAAACGTGATGAATACTTTTGTACGTTTTGGTGTTAGTGGATGGCAGCCCCGAAAATTTCGTTAGTCGTCTATAATTGAAGCTATGGTGTCGCTCGTTAAGATAGTTAAGTCGTTCCTTTTTACGCGTGATTAAATAATATAATTAAATAATTTTGAATTTTTACTACCATACGAAGCTAGTGTACTAAGTTATTGCCGTTTCATTATTTCATAATGAACCTATAAAACGAATTTTTCTACGAGTAATATCGAATAAATTTTGTCATAAAAATTCAAACAAATTCTTTTCACTAATTCCTTTCTAAATTGAGCAAATCTCGCACGTTACAAAAAGGTACGAAAGTTTTCCGTACAGTACGATGTATTCTGAATTTCGACTTGTTAGTATAGAAACAACGAGACCAATTTCACGAAAGAAATTTTCTAAATCACAATTTTCGAATTGATTCTGAAGTTTTTTGCGAGACGAATTTCTATTCTTTAATTTTTTTTTTTCTTTCTCGTGAAATTGGCCCGAACGAGGTTAGTCAAAAATCCAGAAAAAAGGGAGAAAAAACGAAGACAATGAATTCTCGATTAAAATTCTCAGGGCTTCTTACATTTTCTCTCTTCCTCTCTCATCCTCTCGTTTTACAAATAACAATTATGTACATATTATATAAATCGGTATATTATTCGCGCGGGCGAGAACAGAAGAAAAAAAGAAAAGATGACGGAGAATATCGTTTCTATCGGCGTTTATAAAACCCAGAAGAATAATGCATCCGGACTACCATAACAAAGTATAATCCATTTAACTTTATTTATAATAATCTTCGATTTATAAGTTTCCTCCGTTTCTTCGTTCTTCATCGTTTCTTCTACAGTTTCCAATAAATTAAAACGACTCTTTCTCTCTCTCTCTCTTCATTTCGCGATTAGTAACATAAAAAAACCATCACTCACTGTGGTACTCTTTCACTCTCTTTCTCACCTTTTCACTCACTCGCTTTTTTGTCTTTTTCTCTTCCTCTCTCTCTCTCTCTCTCACAGGGCTGAACGTTGCTTCCAATAAGAAATTACCGTACCTCAACCGTCTGTCAACTAATTGCGAACATGGACCGTACAGAATCTTCTTTCATCTTGCTTCAACGCGTACACGAGTATCGGATTACATTTTCACGGTGACTGACCAAATCCAAATTCACGCGGTGTTTGCAGTATTTTTTTACATAATATACTTTCTTGCTGCTAGAGTTCACTTTCTGTTTGGTTTTAAGTTTAAAAAGATGCTGCTTACTCTTCACCAATTTTTCCTTCTCTTCTTTTTTTGGATAATTGTCATATTCAGATTTGACTAATTTCTAGATTGCAGATATTTCATCATTTTCAAATCCTGATACGTTTCATAGATTTTGCAATTCCTGGATTTCTAGATTCTGCAAATTCCGCGGACTTTTAAATTCATGGATTCCTTTGAATATCCCGAATTTCGAAAATTGCTAGATTTTCGGCTTCCAACCAGATGGAATTTAAAAGGTCGACCATTTCCTAGTGAACGACCAAACAATGCTTTTCTCCACTGCTCGTCAATCACCGTGATTGCAACCCAGAATCAGAAATATTCCACGAACATCTACGTATGCGTAGACAAACAGACAACGGGGACACCTACGGGAAACTCGGGGACAGACCAGGGTACTCGGTTGGACAAACAGGCAGACAAGAGAGATTGCGGCACGATATGCGCACACATATGATACATAATCAGCGTGTGTGATCTTTCTAGTGTGTAGCGTGTGTATCCATATGTACGTGTTACGTGTCCTGTGTGCCGTGTGTGTGTGCGCACGCACACATGCTTGGCGCGTAGAGTGTGAGTGTGTGATTCGACACATTTAAAAGGAGTATTATAGTTTGTCCCTTAAAAAACACAGAAACTCGAGTCTACGCTTGGCAGTATCATGAACAAATCGTTCGTCTCGATGATCGTCAGAAAACTCGAGCGAACGCCGCTATACAATATATAGATGTATGTAATGTAATATATACATATATGTTTTTTGCATTTTTTCTGTCCCCCCCCCCTCCCCTCTCTCTTTTATCGCTCATTTTCTCGTTAGCCGCTTCTGATCTATCTCTAGATGTCGCCAGATATAACGCGCGTGATAGCAGCAATGTGTGCCACTATGTCCCTTGTCTCTAACGTTCACAGTTTCTGTTCTTTCCTTCGCTCTGATATCGTCACTTGGTTTGAATGCAGTTTGCAGCAGCGTGCGAGAAAAACGACGACTACGACACATCTAGACAATGAGAAATCGACGTCGACAGTTAACGCCCTTGGCAGTGATCGTAGAATTGCATGTGGTTTTTCTTTCGTTTCAAAAGATGTTCTGTCCGCGCGTGTGTATGTGGTGAGTCCATCTGTATGTGTGCGTGCCCCTGTGTGGTATATGTGTACGTTCTCTCTCTCTCTCTCTCTCTCTCTCTTTCGTTCGCTCGGCGCCCCTTCACTCACACTCTCTTGCATCTCGTCTCTCTTTTGCTCCTCTTTTCTCTCTTTCTTATCATCTCTTTCTCTTACTCTCTCAGTAAGTTCGCACTCGCATACGGAGTAACGTGTGACCGGTTTTTGATTCGACGAAGGATGCGGTTCACCTTGATTCCCGGGCCGATCTCGTAGACGTCAAACTCGTCTAACGCGAGAGGAAAACGTCATTCGAGGCTACCACGAGTCGTCGTACCTCAACGCCACCATCTTGCGGCCGCCGCGCGAACTTTGCGCGACGGTGTCGCCGCATCGGGAATCGCGGCGAAGATTCTTCGCGCGGACTCGAGGTCGGTTCTAGAAAACGAAAGATTGTGTCGATGACGACCTGCCGTCGACGGTCCGTGACGATTTTTCCTGCGCTTTACGTTACAGAGATCTTCTTCATCAGTGTCGTTCTCTCGTTTAGCAAACCGAACACGACAGATTTTTTTTTGTATTGCACGATTTTCGCTTTGGCATTGTATCATCCAAAGGACGATTACCGTTTTCGGTTAGGCACGATCAAGTATCTAGAATTTTTAACTGATTACTAAGGGTACTTTTTTTGCTTTCTCTGGTGAAAACAATCAAGTTCCCTGGAAAAAGAGTCGACACTCGTATATAAATCTGTTCTATTAACCTGTTAATCGTGTTTCTTTCTTTTAGAATTGATGTGTAATTTAAAAATCGTATTTGAAAGATAATGAAGAAGCTTCCTGAAAAAATGGGTCCCTGCTGTCTGTGGCCGATACAAGTGCCAAACAATGAAACTACTGTTATAAAATTTTTCTTTATTTTGCAAATATAACAAGAACAAACGAAGAACGTAGCGAATATTGAAAAATGACAACTAGAATTTCATTCACCCGTTGTGACCCATTGTCCAAAAAGTCCCCCCTTGATCATTTTGTCTCTTCAGAAGATAAGAGAAAAAAATTTCTTAAATTTCCTACGAATCTGCAAATATTTTTCTAAAATTGATGAACGTATCGAAATACAAGATTTCAGACAACAGGTTAAAGACAGATTGTATTAAGTAAATACAAGTAGCGTATCCTGTTCAGATCTTGATCATTCTAACCAAAACTGATTCCAATCTCGAACTAAACATCAGTCTATATCACTCGCATGTGAGAGAACGACCTTAACAACTCTTCAGCAGTGGCAATTTAATTGCGAGTGAAACGCCTCTGCGGAATGTCCACCGACAGTCGAAAGGAAGTAGATTTTTACAAGCTACCCGGGCGCAGTACGCTTAAATGTTAAAACTCTGTAAAGACTTTAGAGTTTCGAACGAACGTGTTAATTCGTCGTCGACCCGTGACCAAACCAACGCTTTTGTCAACCACGGATCGACGACTGTCAGCTACTTTTACAGGTGTATACAATAGGCAATGTCGTCGTGCTTCAAGAAAATCCTTCCGCGAAAATCCAATCTGACTCTCTCTCTCTCTTTCTCTCTCTCTTTCTCTCTTTCTCTATAGCAAAAACGGCGATGTCCAAGAAAACCACTTGGTGTGTTTTCGTGGTACAACAAGTGTGTGCAAATATGTCTGGTGTCTCTATCTGAGTCTCCTCAGTCTCTGCTCATTGCTGGAGCCATCCTTTCAAAAGATTCTACCGACAGACTACAATCCTTTTGTTTTCAAATTTGGTCACTCCAATTGGTCATCTTCAGATTCAAGCATATATATATATATATATTTTGGCTTCCAGCAATGGTCCGAAACACTGATCGAGTTCCTAGAGGTGTTATCATCTCGCTGACATCTGGAGAACAATGTGAATTACTTCGAGCAACAATCACATTGGTGGGCGATGGTAGTGATGGTCTGGGTGTCTTTTTCTCAACTTCCCAACAGTTCTGTCTCGCAAATAGTCGTCAAAGGTTCTTTCTACGATGTTCTGCGATGTGGCAGTGTCTGCCTTGCGGCGTTAGTTTGTGTAGATCTTTCATCGTAGACACGACGGGACGTCTCGATTGTCCCTGTCCGAACCAAGTCGATCCGAGGCAATCGAGGAATGTCGTAACCTAATGGACGTGACGACTGGTGGTGATCATATCGGGTCACGTGACTCGTCTCGAGTATCGAACATGAAATCCTTCTCTTGGCCCTGGAACGACCAGATTCGGAGATAAAACGATGTTACTTCGATATATAGTAACGTGCCGCTTGAATTATTTCGCGAATCATTCAGCTGTATAACTGTACAATAGTAAAACACGGTGTCTATAGGATGTCTCTATTCTGCTCTAGGCGAAGTACTAGTAAGTCTTCCTCTCGTCCATCGTTCTACGTGTTATCCAGTCTCATTTTGCACGTCGTTCCATCGTCCAGGTCTTTGTCGCCAAAATAAATCGCCTGGTTCTACCTTCTTCTTCTTCTTCTTCTTCTTCTCTTTCTTTTCCCCCCTAGACTTAACGAAATTCTGCACGCACATTATTTATCATTTTTTTTTTCATATTTTTTCTTTTTTTGGTTTTGCTTCGTTTAACTTACTACAGAATTACAACTGGCGTACGATCACGTTAATAGCATAGAGTTACAGTGTTACAACATTGAGAATCTTAGTGTAGAGTGTGTGGCTCACGTTTGGTGTCCCCGATGTGTGTATGCGCCCGTGTCTTTTCCGAATTTGCCGATTCTTCAGTGAAACTAAGTGCGTGCGCGCGCGCATGTGTCGCGGTGTGTACGTGTGTCTGTCACTCTCTGTTCGTGTATGACCCAACTGGAAAGTCCGCTGATAGAGAGATGCAACTCTCAGTGTCAGCTTCGTCCATCAGCCTTCTTGCTCTCAGCGATCGAGTATGTGTATTTTTAATGCTAGCATTGTATGTATGCCCCAGGGTCTGGTTAATCTAATCCCCTCCTACACCAAAATCCGTCTGCAGCTGATCTGGCGCGACTCTGTTTCGTGTTTCTCTTTCGGAAAGATCTTCTCCCTTTTCTTTTAAATTCCAATCTCTGTCAGCTTCTCGCGAAATCTGCTTTCTCGCTCCAGTTCGGTGTTCTCCTATCCATTCACTCGGTCATTCTTACATCCTGATCTTTTTCGCTCTCGATCCTTTCTCACCGTCTAAACGCAATTTAACAGTTCCCGTTTCTCACACACTCCCACTCTTTCTCTCTCTCTCTCTCTCTCTCTCTCTCTCTCTCTCTCTCTCTCTTTCGCTCTCTCGTTCTAAATCTTTCTCTCCCACGTTTGCACAAGATTTACTTAATATTTTGCTTGATTTTGTTGATTTTTTCATCTTTTTTTTTTATTATTAAAAAATTAAAACGGACGGTTAAATTTCATGGTTTCGTTTTTTTTCTCGGTGAGCCGATGTCCGCTGCTGAAGGCACAAGGCTTTGCACTTGAACTCGGTCACCTAGCCTAGCTTCACTGACTTACTACGACCTACTACCAACTAGCCTTGCTTACTTTTACTTTACTTAACGTTCTATGTTGCTACTATGCATTTCTTTTTTTCTCTCCTTTCTTTATTCCTTTCTCTCTCTCTCTCTCTTACTCTCTCTCCTTTTTCATTGCCAGTTTGCGAAAAAAGAAAACCCGGACGCGCGCAAATGCCAAGCCTCGTCTTCTGAATATATACCTATTCGTCGCGGAAAAAACCATTTCCATCATCAACGATCAACTCTTCAACTCTTCGTCATTCATTCACTCTCTCTCTCTCTCTCTTTCTCTCTCTCTCTCTCTTTTTCTTTCTCTCCAAAACTTTTCTTTTCTCGTATAAACAATGTACATGCTAGCAATATATTATTATGCTATGTGTTGTGATATAGACTCTATGGTATCATTATGTATAATCATATCGTTTGTTATTATTTTTCATTATCATCATTATCATCATCATCATCTTCTTCTTCATCGTCATCATTTTTTTTTCTTTTTGTTTCTTTGTTACTTCGCACTCGATTCGTATATCGGCTAGGCCAGATCGCTGCTCAACAGCTGGCCATGGCCTATCTCATCTTTCTCTCGTTTTCTCTCACTCTCTTTCTCACACGCTCGCTCTCTATCCTTATCTGCTAGCGCAAAGCTACACAGAGTGCGATTAAATCATTAATCATCGTCGTGATTATCTCGTAGTGATCAGTCACATTTCAGCCGAAAACTGTACACGCATACGATCAACAGACACACGCTCTTTCACACACTCTGGTCTCCATAGCTAGGTTCTCCGGTCGCACATTCGTACTCGCTTGGTTGCTCTTACAACGCGCCCGCCTCTTTGCCTTATTACAATTACACATTATACATTTACATATCGATTCCGGGGGTAGCCAGGTAGAGGATATAGTAATAACATAACTGTAGCTCCTTATTACAGTCTCTGTACTGTCTCTACGTATCACAGCCTGGGTGCCTCGCCACTGCCTTCTTCCTGACTCTTTTCTTTGCTCTTTTTTTTTTTTGTTTGTTTGTTTCTTTCTTTTCTATTTACGCACCATCCTCCGCGTCTAGCTTCAAACTAGCACTGCCGAAAAACTAGACTCTTATGCGGCCAGCTCACGAGGCCGGTGCAGAGCGTAGAGAAGGTGAGAAGCGAATTCTGAACAAGCCGATGCTGCTCAAAGACATCGGTGATCTACTACTCAGGCAGTGGCATGGTGGTGCACTAGTACAGGAGGTTCTCCACGTCCACGGTCCACGTCTGTCGATGACGCTGCGCTCTGTCAGCCACGTCGTCGTGCCGGACGCCGCGCGGAATCGCGATGAAAAAACAACACTGTTAGCCGACGGTGATCGGCCACGGGGGAACTAGGGTGTCACGTCCCAGATCTCGGCGAGGAATAGTGGCAGCTTTTTGTTCTTGAACTTCAGACTGAAGCACATCTCGCTGTTCTGGTTGCCGAGGGTTCGCAGCTCGGTCAACACCGACAGAAGCTTCGCGAAGATCGTGCCGGACTTTGGCCTGCGCCTGTTGTCCACGTACGCCTTCAACGCCTCCAGATAAATCTCTTGGATCTTCTCGACTTTCCAGCCTTCAAGCAGGTTCGGCCTCTCTGTAAGAAAACAGGGCGATTCTTTTCTTTGTAGGCTGGCCCCGTGGTATTCGTGAGATCGACCGATGAGGCTGGTGAGGGTTAGGTTAGTCGTGTTTATCGCATGAGTGTTAGAGCCTTGAAGATGTCCCTAATGAATCCTGAGTAATGTATGTAGGAACCCTGACTAGGATCTTTCGTGAGTTGCAATTTGTGAGGTTTCGATGATGTTTGATATCGACGTGATTGAGGAGATTGATCCTGTTCCAAGGTTCGAACAGCTAGAGACGATATCATTGCTGTACTTACCTGAGAATATGACGATGGCCGTCAGCAACGCGTACTCGGCGTTGTTCACTTTCATGGCGTACATTTGCCGGCAGAAGTGTAGTAAATCCTCGATCGTCTCGCCCATGCCTGCCACGTTGTAGCTGTCCCTGGTGTAAGGCTGATTGTTGGCGAATATTATGCTATCCGTCTGTACGTCGTATTTCCTCGCCATTCGAAGCATCATCACCTCGCTGGAGCAGGCTTTCAGCAGGGCGATCTGATCCTCGCGCATCAGCTCGTCGAAGCCGGGTAACCTCTTCGAGAACTCGACGATCAACTGCACCGTCAGGATTGTGATCTCGGTGATGTGCCTGAACTTGTAGTCACTGATATCCTCTCCCTCTGAGGGCTGATGCTGCCACAGAATAGAAAAACAGTCGCCGTCACCTTGCAGTTTTCTCCAGGTGTTCGAGAATTTTTCGCGCGAAAAGGGAAACCGAAACGAGTGAATGTGATTCGAACGTGAACTGTACTCACAGTGATCCTCTTGAGATCCTCCTCACTGGGTTGCTCGTACTCGTTCTGGAAATACACGAGCCTGTGTATCAGCTCCTCCTGCTCCGGGCTGATCGGCTTCACGTAGCCGTAGGGGCTGACCGGCGTTAGAATGCCGCTACTACCAGACGTGGACAACGATTCTGCTTCCGCTGGCTCGATCTTCACGCCCATCTGGTCGCTGCGTATCCCACTGCCTGGGGAACCGTTCATCGTTGTACTGTTCGGTTTGTCCTTCTCCTGGAACAGGGAGTCGCGTTTCCATTTGAAAAGAATGAAATAAAAATGGCGCGCGATCTAACCTTTCTTCGATCTAACAAACTAAACATGCGTGTCAAAGATCGTAGAATTTCTTAGAAAAGAAAGAAAAGAAAGAAAAGAAACAAAATCCCTAAAAATATACTACGTCAGCACGAGTAGAAATATCTCCTTTACGCCGTTTCATCTACGACGACTTTTAATATCGTTTGACGACAAACTGTCAACAGCCTACCTTCTGCGCTTTCTTCTCCTTGCGCTTGACAGCACACTGGTACTCAGGCACGACGCACTCAGGCCTCATGCCCACTGTCAGACACTTCTTCAGCCTACATTCCTGGCACTTGCGCCGCATGTACATGTCAATCTCGCAATTGTTCCCGTATTTACACTGGTACACCGCGTTCTTCGTGATGCTGCGCCGGAAGAAGCCCTTGCAACCCTCGCAGGTCAACGCGTTGTAGTGGTACCCGGAGGCACGGTCACCGCACACCAGGCACAGCTCCTCCTGTTGCCTCGGGGTCGGCCCTTTTTTCTTCCTGGCGTCACAGCCGTCGCTGCCACCACCCCCGCCGCCTCCTCCGCCTCCTCCACCTCCGCCTCCGCCGCTTCCATAGCCGTTCAAAGAGCCAGGCTGCGACAGCTCGTCCCTACCTGCACACGCAAATTTAGAGAAAAAAAAAAACGTATTAGAAACGAATCTTTCTGACTAATTAACGAAAATTTTGATTTCCCGGTGAGATTCTTTTCAGTTTTAGTAAAATTTATCGCGACGATTCTGCTTTCATTGAGAATTATTGTGACAATTCTTTCGAGGTCCCGAGCCCCAATTGTGAAAGTTCTGATCTTTGGAGATTCGAAATTCTGGTCCTAGTTCTGTGCAAGTTGCATAGAGTGGTTTGAGGTTTTATTTGAACATGTGTTACATATTGGCTCAAAAATATTTGGATACCGAGGGTGATATGATGCCCTAAATTCCGTCAGTAACCCGATCTCGTTTGCGTTCCAAAAATAGGCGAGTCTCCAAGTTTCGATGAACTTGGATATTGTTTCTGATTCCTGGGAATCTTCTCTTCTGATTCCCTTAGCAAAGTTAGTGAAAAGAAAAAAGCATATAATTATCAAATACTATTTTACCAGTGCCTTTGAATTCCTAATCATTAAAAAGAATATCATTCACAGAAAAGCAAACCCAAATCTGTCTATCTAAGATCCGTAGAATCCAAGAAGATTATAAGTGATTGGAACATTTCATCCCTCTAAGAAACATTATCTCGCCCCCCTCCCCCTCCTTGTCATTCTATCCCAAAAACATTTTCCGACTTCCAAGAAAAATTCCAAGAACCTTCGGGCCAAGATCTGTAGAAAGAAACCCGAGGGAAATGACCAAGGTTCTGACCAAGTTGACGAAGACGTTTGCAGCGAAGCGATTCGAGTCGTCGTCGACGAGTTGCCCGCGAGATTTCCGGTGATTACTCGGCGCGTTACGCCGCGGCCGGTGCACGCGTGTACTCGGCCGCGAGCAAGCGGGCTCCAGTAACCTACGTGGCGACATCGCCTCTATTACCCCCTTTATCCGTGAAACTCGTCGAATGGAACGCCGCGCGGTAGAAGTCACGGTCGGTGAAAGTACGCGGCGCAGCTTTACACGCGTGCGCCATCCTCCAGCGAGGCGGAATCGAGCGCCGCGTGGCTTCTGTTCTCAACGGGAACAAGTCCCTTCCATTTGAATTATATTTTTACACTCAACGAAATATAAATGCATCATCCACAGAATTACGGTGCAACGACCAGCAGATGGATAATTGTACATTAAAATATTACCTTTCATTTTTAAATGAAAAATGAAAGCTTCCTTTCGTTTAAAAATCAACGTTCCCTTTTCGTTTATTCTCAGTTAAGCAAACATTTGAGCGACTTTCGGACAGATGGAAGATTGAGTAGATTAGCTTCCTATTTTTGATCCGGATAATTTCAATTGGTAAAAGTAATTCAATTCCGCTTGAAATATTGGAATTTCATTGAGCTTGAAGCATTTTGCCAGCTATTGAACTGAGAAAAATATTTTCCGCTTGAAATATTGGAATTTCATTGAGCTTGAAGCATTTTGCCTGCTACTGAACTGAGAAAAATTTCTCACGAGAGCAGTTTGTATCGCTTGATTATCGCAGTTTATCCCATTTTGCAGTTGTCCGTTAAGAATTTTATCCGTAAATTTTTTTAATTACTATATATTAGGTTGTCCCATAAGTTTCTTCCGCGCCACGCTATGAGTGACTCTAAATGGCTGTTTTTATATGAACATGCAGGCTTATCTCTTGGCCGTTTATGGCATCGGTTTTAGTCGTCCCAGAGCTCTAGCAAAGTACGTTTCGTTGGTGAGAAAGTCTCTTTTAAAATTTTTTCTGCACCGTTCAATATGGAGAGCCAAAAGATGCATTT
>KQ435798.1:1707836-1727531 GCA_001276565.1 Melipona quadrifasciata | reverse complement strand
CTCGATCAATTTGGCCCTTTCTCATCCCCCTAGCCTTTTAATAACATCACGTTGGAACGTCGAATGGAGGATACACGTGGAACAAAATCGGGCTGGTGACTCGATGGACAAATATTTCTGACGTGAAAACGATCTTTCGTGAAGGTTGGAAGATTACGTCGAGTCTCGTGAAGTAAAGAACATGTGAGAGAATTGTTCCAACAAGGATATTAATGATGATTTTCACGCGAGTGTACGCAAGTGTACATCGGTGAAAAGAATTAAAGGAAAGAACTAGAAATCCCTAGATGAACGAAACCGATTCATCAAGTGGAAAATATCGAGCACAAAGTTGCCGAGTTGAGGCGCGCGCGATTAAAAAATTAATGAAAAAGGAAAACAATGTTTGTACGTGTACGACGCCGCGTATGAAAGTATTCCGACTATGAAATCGTCTCGTTTAAAAATTCACTTTCCAACAATTTGCGACATAAACGACGCGAAAGATGCAAATTAAATCTAAATATTTCCTTTCCAGCGTCTAGTAATTACAGTGGAAGAAGTGAAACGAATCTAGCGGGGAACGCGACGTCGCATTACGAGCCCGTGTAATTATGCATCCTCGCGTGGTGCAATTTGCGTGTAATTAACATCATTGGAATCTTCGCTGATACCACTGATACCGGTTATTACGCGTTTTCGTTCGAACAGTATCATTGAGAGACGTTTATTTCCTTCGAGCATGCTATTGTTACGTAAATCATGTGGGAAGGAAAAAAGAAGGAAGAGAAAAATGATCTCGCAAAGAAACGAATTGTTGCAAACGAAATTTCGAGAAAGAATTTAAAAGCGCGTGCTTTTTATTTTCCACCTAACTTTCAGATCGGAAATTAAAAATTCCTAGGAATATTTGGATTTTCTTGCACATCGAAATACATGTGACAACGGAGGAAAAATATCGATAATTTAATTTTCATTGCTAAATCGGACGATTCAGCCTCGATAAAATTGAGTTAGTCGCGCGTAATGACTTTAGATTAATTGACTTTGCTTCGTATACGTGTATCGGCGCGATAACGACCATAAGATGATATTTATCATCCTGATCCGCGGCAATAAGAAAAACTAGGAACGTGACGATTTAAATTCGGCTTCAATTCGAATGCGAGATCTAATTAAAAATATGACAGACCCGTAACGATTTAATAATAAAAAAAATGCCGAAAGGCACGAAAATTTAATTCGAGACACTGTAACAACTGTAATTAAATCCCAGAGTACACGAAACTTGAACCGCAGGAAATTTATCTACGAGATGTATTAAAAATTTAAATGGTCGATCAATTTGCGAATTTAACGAACTCGAAGGAGCGAGGAACTTGATTAAGGAAATTTATTTGCTCACAGGACGATAAAACTCCGATTAAAAATCGAAAGACAAGAAACTGGAGAGTTGCAATAAAACGAACACATTGATTGGTCGTATAAAATTATTTTTTTACCGTTCTCTCTTCTTTCTCCTTTTTTTTTTTTTTTGCAGAAATTAACGAACGAAGAGCGATTGAAATCTGACGAGAAGACGGAAGGAAACGTTTTCGACGATATACAACATTGTCACGGTTCATTCCCCTCGAGCGTGGCAGACGTGCGAATTGGCCGAGCAAAGCTTTAGAAATTAATAAGGCCTCCGCGGAGATCCGCGTGTGGTGGATACGTGCGAAAAATTCGAAACGGCGGCTGGCCTCGTCCTTTCACGCGCCGTCTGCCTAATATCCTCCGTAACTTTCGTAATCACTCGCATACTATTGCGCGAATCTGGATGTTAACTCTCAGATCGCCTCGACTCTTGGGCCTAAAAATCTCTCAAATTTAAACCCTTCTCGAATCTTTAATTCTTTTCAAACTCCAAATTTTCAATTTCCATTGACCACTCCCCCCTCTTCTGAAAAAGTGACAAAGTCATTCAAGAAGCAGGGAAGAGAAAACGAGATAAAAGAAAAGAGGAATTCTCTCCGGCTACACCTCCGTCGAGTTCCTTGTTGCGTGAGATTTTACGAGGCGGTCGGGAACGAGTTTTTCGAGTAGTTTCTTTTCGGCCGGTGTGCCCGGTCAGTTTCTACGCGGATACGCGTCTAACGGTGCCCGATCGGCCGAAACTACGCGTACACGTGTACAAGTGTGTTGATCGCAGACGAATATTTACGAACGCTCGCGTTGTATCTAGCACGTCCGGGGGGCTCCGGTGCCGCGTGGCGATCGGTATTTGACCGATCGTTCCCCTTGGAATCCGACGACCCATTTCGGGAAGAACGAACCGCCGCCACCACCGTCGCCATCGCCACGTGCACTTCGATTGCATTCGAGGAGCGTTTACGCTGGGGAGGAACGCTCGTCCTGATTATCGTCGATTAAACTGGGGGGGGCAGAGGGCGATCCCTGGACACTTCTGTGCGCTGGTCGGCTGCGTAGCATAAATATTGCCAGAGGCAATTTATGGTTTGTAATCCACGATTTTTTCCACAGGGATAATTTCCTTTTTTATAATACTACTTTTATTTCAAATCCAGAAATTTCCATTAGGACCTCAATGGGAAGACCATCTTCTGCTTCCAGAACCGAAGACATTTTCTCCAATCGAAATTCTCCGTCAAAAAAGAAATAAAAGGGGACAATATTACCGAAGGAAGATTACACGCTCTGAAGATCTACGAAAAACCCGCTAACGAACAATTTACGCCATCAATTACCTCGAACAACCACGAACTGTGATCGATCGTAAGATAAAAATTCCCTAGAATCTCCAAAGATAGAACGGCGCCTGTAACGTGAACGGGGCGCACGCATTAAGCGTTTGATAAAAGCGTCCCGCAGAGAAGCGTGCGCGTGACATAAAACGAGAAGAAGAAAATACATGTGACGGAGATAAGAGGAGAGCAACCTGTCTACAAAGCAGTGAATCATTGGCGGGGAGAGGAAAAAAAGGCCGGGGGACCGTGACCTAGTTTCCGGGTCATCGGTACCGCGACTGCAAACGAAAACACAATGGTTCACCGCGTACATCGCACCGACACGTACGTGACGCATCGTGTTATTTAAAGCCGATGTAATGCACGTACCTGTGTTGGACAGACGTCACACGATGCAATAAACTCGTGGAGAGAGTGCAAGGATGAAAATAACGCGGCCGTGTGAACGACGGGAAACATCTGGGGGGGGGGGTTAAGGGTTAAGGGTTAAGAGGGATAGGGGGACCTAATTTTCGAAGAATTTTCCTTTTCAAATAAAACTGCAACTTTTGTTTCTTGTTTGAAGAAATTTTCTTTCGACAGAATTTGTTCGTGTTGTTACTCGAAGAGTATAACACACGTTGTGCTTGCTGGAAACGACTATATACACCAAAATTCGCAAACTGACAAACTTGTAAAAAACACACGTATGCGTTCTTTGACGTTTGTAGTTGAAAAATCATCGCATCGTTTCTATGATGTTTCTCGTAAGACGACGTTGCAAGAAATTCGGGGAGAAGACAAAGTAAGAATATGTAATTAACATTCTAATTTAATAAGAGCAAGATAAAACTCAATTGGAATTGTCTGGCAAAAAGCTTTACGGCGGTGATCACGCAATAAAGATAAAGTTTCGAATAACGCAGACGTCACTGTGCACGTCATGCCTCAAATGCAATGATCCGCGGTAATTAAATAACGAGGTCACGGGGGTCGACAATTAAACAACCCGGGAATAACTCGCTACGCCGTAATTGCATGTTTCGTGCGGATCTGATTTCATGCGTGCACGGAGCGAACAAGAGGAACCTTCACCGTGGCACGTTCCCTCGTTCAAGGATAGGCCATTATCCGAGGAGTACAATTATCGAGAAACGTTGCATGTGTACATTGTTAATAAGATTCTCCTCCAGTTACAAAATTCGCTCGACTCTTTATTTTATTTCGCTGGTTTTTGTCACTAAGCACCGATTAACGTTCAGTATATTACATTGTTAAAAAAAGGTTCGTGAAAAAAAATGTTTTCTATATCCTAAATCCACGGAAAATTAAAAAGAAAAAAGAAAAAAAAAAATAAGGAAAAAAATCCAACCGAGAGAACCGAATCGTCGAAAGAGAAGCCGACTGCAGAAAGTCCCAGGAGATTGGCATCGAGGTCACCGGTTGCAACAAGTCGCGGAACGCGTTGATAACGCGTCGAAACAGGAAAAAACGATAAAGCCACCGAGTAGATTGAAAACGCGGTGAGCAATGGCAAACGATAAGTAAAAATCGGGGGCAAGGGAGAAACTGACATAAAACGAGCACGTGAAAAATAGTGAAATTGCGCAATGGGCACCAGGTATGGTGCAACGTGGCGCAATCAATGACAAACACCATTACGGTGTCCTATGAGGTCGTCGATTCTCACTGTTGGTCCGGCTCCGTCGGCCTCGACCCGATTTCACAGAGGAGAAAAAAATAGGTAGGTACGCCGGTATTTCGAAGAAGAAAGAAGAAACACTCGCTTTCTAACGAAATGGATTTGCCACGCGTAGGTCGATCACCTTCAAAGGACGTTTATTTGCTTCTCTCCACTTTCGAAGGATCGAAAAAATCTTTTCACCTCTCTCGAGCAATTTTTTGTCCCCCCTTAAGCACACGTGTGTGAAATGTATTTTAATTGTTAAATTCGATTACATGTTTTACTCCATTAGGGGGATCGACGAAATGCCTTTTTTTTTTCTAAATAATTTTCTCTGTAAAATATTTACGCAAGTCTCTTTTGCGAAATATCTCTGTACACAAAAACCAGCTGGGTTCATTAGCGAACCAAAATGAACCAGAAATTGAACATTTTTTTAAGTGTCACCAAATTCTGTTTTTTCAACACTGTGACACGTGCAAATTCAATATACTGTACAAGATAATTTTCTGAATTTTACATTTAAAAAAAAATTTCTTTTAAATTGAAACAATGTGGGAATAGTTAATTATAATATATAATCATTTGCAAGGCGGAGAGAAAAGTTTGAAGAAAGTCAAAGCTTTTGACAGAGATTTCCCAACTTTTTCCTCCTCCTCCTCCTCTTTCTCGAGTTTTACACGCAGGAATAATTTCAACTAATTAGTAGTTTGTCAACTAGAAGACAGGCAAATAAATTTTTTCGGGGGCTCGACAAACAAAGTAGCTTCCCATCGCTATAATTTAATCGTTCTCCTTTCGGTCAATTAAAAGTTTGGAAAAACGCTCTTTGACTAATTAAAACGATAATACTCGTAAACACGTGACGTTGAAAATTACCAAGTTTGTAAAAACCCTGCACTTGAGAAACGAATTTAATCCCGAGCCAAAAGTCACGCGTGACTCTCCCTCTTGAAGAAGAAACTCTTCTCTGGCGCCACCTGGAGCGGTCCTGGCACGCGGTGTAAACGGTGTGCAACTGGTACTCGGTGTGCGCTTACGTAACGCGACAGATAAGAAAAGTACGTGTCGGGCACAAACCTTCGACGGGGGTGGTGAACGGCGAGGCAGGATCGGTGACCGTTGTTGGCAGCACCGTGGTGGTCGTGGTGGCGGTGATGGTGGTCCGATAATGATCACCGTTGGCCTGTAGCCCCCGATGAAGGTCCAGATCCCACAGCTGAAGCTCCTCGTTCTTCACAGCTGCGCTCTCCGGCGTGGAGGGTTGGAAACTTGGCGACGGCGACAGCACACTGCTGCTCGACACTTCCGGGCTCGACTCCTGCAGACTTCCGGTGTGCCTGTTGCCCCACCGTCGCTTGACGCCGGCGACAGGCACACGCGGCACAGCCTGCAGCATCTCGCCAGCCTGCTCCACCTTCTGTACCACCACCGTTTGCTGTTCCTTCGGCTCCACCGTCTCAATTTTCCTCGTCACTTCCGCTGAAGAAATAATCCCGGCCACCTTTCACGTTTCTCCTCCTCGCGTTTCTCTCCACCAACACTCCCGACACTCCTAATATAGTGGGCTCCCTAACGGCCCCTAATAATTCGTGTCTCTTCACGAACGAAGGAAACAGCGCGTAGTTTTTCCTTCGCGCGCGTGCCTCGCGGTGGACACGCTGTTTACAAGAGGTACCGAGGCTAAGGCACGCTAGTCGTTGACCTCGATAATTCGTTCGTCGACCGAAATTGCGGCAGCGAGTAATACGAGGTCAGGGCAGCGCGAGCGAATCGATTCACTGTCAAGAGTCCATGGTCCCCGAGAGCTCTCACGCATCGTCCGTCTCGCTTGGCCGCGTTGCTTTTCCTCGTGCCCCTCTCTTCCTCTCTTCGCGACAGTGCCACTGAACGTATATAGAATGCGTTTGTACCGAGCGAGTCTGCGTGTATGTCCGCTTGCCCGCCTGCCTGCCTGCCTGCCTGCCTGTGCTTGTGTGTACGAGAGTAGACGGGAGGAGACCTACCACGATCGTCTTCGTTTCGCCTCGGTTGCTCTCGTTTCTCTTTCTCTCTCCCCTGCTCTCGGCTCCTCTAATGGCGGCCAAGCAGCCGCGGAGTGTCGGTCATCGAAGAAACGGGGTCACGATCGCGCAAAAGGGAACGCAGCAGGCGCGCGAGTGGGGGAGTTGGACGTAGGGGCTGCTGGAGGGAGGGAGGGAGAGAGAGAAAGAGAGGACGCACAGAGTCAGCCAGCCAGCCAGCCAGCCAGCCAGCCAGCTATCTCTCTCCCGGTTATGTGTGTCTGTGTCTGTATGTGCCTCGCCAGACACACCGAACCAAGTTTACTTTGGTGAACGTCAACCAGCCGAGTAGCCGTGGTAGAAATGCATGATTTTCACTGGCGAAATTTCTCGTTTGTCTGAGGCTGCGCGCGAACGATCGACAACGAGACACCGATACACAGCCAGATGAATGTACACAGTCGCGTTGTATCGAGGTCACCAGAGGAACGTGTACACGTTCGTTCGAGCGAGTCTCTTTCTTGTTCGCTCCACTTTTCCGTCACGCTGATATACCGCGGCCGACTCTCCTCCTCTCTCTCTCTCTCTCTCTCTCTCTCTCTCTCTTGCTCTTTCTTTCTCTTTCTTCTCGTTTTCTTCTCGGTCGATCGTCCTGCTCGCTCTTATCGGCGGCGACCGAGTTTCTCGCCGTGTCCTTTTCTCTTTCTACTTTCTCGTTTTCTCTTCGGCACGCGGAGGATAAGGCCTCGTATCGGTCATTCCGGAGCAGATGAAGAGAACTGACGACGTCTTTGCGGGTTTTCACACGGCTGCTCCGTGCCGCGCAATCATCGTCCTCTCTCTGCGCACGTGTGCATCGCCGGACAAACGTACGAGAGCCGCGGCCACGCACAAACAAAACACTACGGTGCAGCGTTACGTCACACTCCGGAGCAACACACGCAACAAACATACACACGCGTGCACATGAATTTCAATTTGCCAGTCCGCGCCTCTCTGCAACTCGAACCGACCAGAGCACACACTAACCACACGTACGCACGGTGCACCGAGACGTATTTCTCTTCTTTAAAAACGCGTTGTTCTTCTCTCTCTCTGTTTGATCGTGTGTGTCCCGCGTCGAGGTGATTAAGCCTGAGGAATACGTGCGGACAGCAGGCTGCGTGTTACGCACGCGCGTCCGCGACACCGAACGATGTTGTCGCATCTACGATCCGCCAGTGACTGAAGGCGTACGAGCTGACCGTGCAGGCACGAGGGTGCCTGCCAGGCTCCGACGTACCTCGGCCGAACGTCAGCCAATCAGCGCTCGACTTCTCGCTACTTTCACTGTCGCGGGTACCCTGCACCGTAGGGTGCCCCATACCTGCGCCGCGCAAACGCATTCTGAACGCTGCGCTACGCGCGGCCCCGATGTTTTCCACCTACTATGTATTTCCATTTTCCCTCCCTCACGCGACGTGTATCCCTCTCCCGGTTCACACTGTGCGCTCTCGGCGTTACTTTTCCTGGGGAGAATACTCGCAATATATACTACGTAACGCGTGTGATTTCCAGGCTCGGGAAGATGAATTCAAGCGTGACAGGGACCAGACCTTTTTACTCAGCGGAGGGGGAGGGGGTGGGGGCTTCTGTTCTTGGGAAAATGGAGGCTGTTAGGTTTTTGAAATACGCGTTTTGCAAAGGCGAAGATTCAGATTGACGAATTTTAGTCTATATTTTTGACTCGCCTCTAGAGTTTTGTTAGTTTGTTTCGTGCTCAATTTTCCCTTCGGTTCGTTTCAACCTTCCTGGGAAAATTGAGATTGACAAGTTTTTGAAATAAGCGTTCTCGGAAACAAAAATTCAGATCGATGAATTTTATTCCATGTTTTTTTGACTCCTCTCTAAAATTTTGTCATCAATTTCAAGTTCAATTCTCTCTTCGTTTGAACAATTATCCGTACAGGTGGTCTACATCTACATTTTCAACCCCCCAAACGTTCTATCAACAAAGAATCGTGGTTGTCACAAATTTACGCTGAATGTCGAATTAAACAAATTTCGACATCTCTCGCTCCTTTTAAATCAGAATATCTGTGAGACAATTTTGAGATTTTGAGATTATTCATTATTTACGAGCTTCCTTTGACTCTTCTCAAAGTTGAGAAATACATCTACGACAGAGAGTGCTGTAATTTTCCCAACAACGTATCGAAATCTAATGATATAACGAGTTTTTAATGTCTCTCGCGGGAACAGCAATCTCCGTTCTACGGAGACGTAATCAATTCGGAATTTTCTCGAATATTTATTGCTCGCTTCTTTCGAAAAAAAAGACCGAAACGTTCTTCGCAAGTAAGCACTCGTGAAACAATGTGTTTCGTTGAGCAGAACGCACGGAAGATTTTCTGAAAACCGAAACGCCTACGAAATCCCTTTGCGATCCAAGAAAATAGATCTCTCTGCAGTTAGAATTTCAATCTGCTCGACCTCGAGTTGTTTCGAGTGAATTTTAATTAAGAAAGGACAGATCTGGCGAAGATAATGTTTCTTGGCGATAATCTTCGAAACCAAAATCTAAGGATTGAAACAATTAATTAAAATAGTTTTTCTGTTTCTTGAAACAATGCTTCTGGAGCCAAGAAGTGTCGTCACGTCTGAAACAACGGTATAATCTAAAATGATACAACGATAATTTTTTTACTCTTACAAAATAATTCTTTCACTCCTCGACGCTGAGTGAAGATCTCCCGGGATCTTGAGAAAAATTCAAGCTCCGAATGCTTCTCGGAGTTATCTTCCGACGATTCTTAGTCACCGACTTTTGACCCGCCCGCCTTTTGTTATTCTCATTTTTATCGCGAACTTGGCCGCGTGTTCGTGAGATCGAACTTCGTTCAAGTGGCTCGATTATTCTCCTCCTGCCGCACGATAATCCGGAGAAACAGAATAATCGAGCGAGAGGCACGGGCAGAGCTCGTCGAGTCGGAAAATCGGCTCGGAGCCCTCGAAAATCGACAACGAGACAGGAGGATTCTCTTCTCTTAATTGGCCACAATTTTTGCTACGCTCGTTTCAGCGTAATCGAACTTGATGCGTTGTTCTTGGAATCCGATTGGATGCGCCATTGAGACGAGGCGAATCGCCCGTTTTTCTACGGCTAATCGATCGGACTAATTGCAAATTGAATTGAAAACGGGAATGGTGATCAACTCGAACTCGTTCTGCGATTCTTCTTTCAACGGTATATAATATGCTTGGCAAAGAATTTTCGATGGGACGCAGGCATTTGAAATCATTTGCGGAATATTGAAATTTTCAATGTCTTTGAACAGTTTCAAATACTCGGACTCGATCTTGACGAAATTTCTGCCAAGAGCCAACAGGAAATTACGATCCCAGATGATGATGATGATTCTTTTACTCTTGGACTTGCGAAATTTTTTCCTTTTTTATTACAAATATACCGGAAGGTTAAATATATATGGGCACGCATTGGCAGTTTTCCTCGTGCTTCTCTCGGGTTGAAAATTTGGAAACAATCTCATCATCGAGATGAAGCTTCGCGGTTTGCTTTTAATGAGCTCAAAGTAGACGTCGGCACCCAGTGAAATTGATTATTTTTGAGGAAGCCAGCTCAACTTTCAGGGTTGAGCAAAGAATCGATTTCCAGGAAGGATTCTCTGATTTACCTCGATGAAACGCAGCGTCGTGGTTTCGATCGATGGCTATCGAAAAAAAAACGAAAATACAAATTCAAACACGTCACCTTTAGTGTTTAATTAACCATCCAGCGTGAATCATCAGAGACTGTCGTGAGAGTCAGTCGTTTTTACAACTTTTAATTTGACTTCACTCTATTGTTAATTTCTATCGCACGTAAATGCAATGTAAAACACGAAATAAAATTAATACCTCAATTTAGATTACTACCAAAAGTTACTAATTATTATATCGAGCAAATTATTTATCTAGAACTAAATTAAAAATTCTGAAATTAAGTAACACCTATTAATTAAGAACTGAATATCTCTCTTACTCCAGAATTCAAAAATTCCCTCCCCCCTCAAGGTCTAACTGGCACACAACAACGTCAAGAATATTAAATGTCACGGACATAAAAATGCCACGGATAAAATGTAAGAATGCGTGTATGCTGTACTGCAGGCTGTTCCCTGTCCCTGCGAACTGTATAAATAGGAACCAAGTCCCAAGTCGTGGAACGAGAGGTCGACGGAGGGAGGCACCCTTTTACCAGTTTGGTGGAAAGGGATGCTCTGCCACCCTGGCCCGTGACGTCATCCACCTGTTACACCCTGAATAAATACACACTGACGCATGCGCTCGTACACCTACACGCCTGGAACTACACACAAACAAACGCGCGCTAGGCATCAGCCAGGGCCAGTTCACAACACCAGGTATATAGGTAGGATCTCGCCGGGAAACACGGTGAATGTCGCGGATCAGTGATGCACAACCTGTGGCCCGTGACCCGTTTTTCAATGGAGCTTACCACCAGCCGCCGCCGGTCGGCTTTTCATTAATTCACAAATTCACGAGCGCCGTACTACAACGCGAGAAAATGATCTTCCCTTTGATTTTTCCCTCTCCCTCTTTCTTCTGGCAGGGAATTTTTGTTACACAATAGAAAATGAATTTGCAGAAACGAAATCTTATAAATATCTACAAGTTAATCATACTACATGCAAATAATTGAAAAAAAAAACGCACATCTATAATTTGTTTAAATTTGAAATAATTTAAGAAATACTTTAAATTTCTAGTATTAAGAAGACATATATCACAGGATACTATGTATTTAACCTTTTGCGCTGGAATGATGTGCCACGCACGTCGAGAATTTTTTATCCCAAAATTGCAATATTTTCCCAGTTTTAAGTATAACCCAGGCAAAACAAATAATAAATTTATTACTTTTCAATCATTTCTATCCTAATAAATGATGTCATACCGACGAGTTCAAAAAGAAAGCGACGAATTATTGTATACGGTTTGGTCACTCGTTATGGTCCGCAATCAGTTGCCAGCGCAGGTTAAATGGGTTAAAACTCCAAGAATGAAAGTATCGATGAAATTGTTAAAAATTCAAGAAGAATACGTGTAAAATTATTATTGTATCGCGCGTTAAATTTGAAATTCCCTCCCCCAAAAGATTTGATGAATACATTGTTTACGAGTATCGGTGTAGAAAAAAGAACATTGCGAGTCACTGGCACAGTTTCCACAGGACGGACGAAGGATCCGAAGGTTGCGCGCGTGTGGGTGTCGCTTCATCCCGCCAGGGCTGTTGGGGGTGGGTCACGGCCAGAGAGAAATAAGGGCAGCCCTCGGCGCAAGCCGACGAAACTCAAAGACTAGCTGAATTTCTAAATCAACCTAAACCGTTCCCTGAAAATATCCTGGGTCAGCTGTGCGGGGCTATTATGTTCGAGATTTTCTCCCTTTAAAAATAGCGATTTAAGAAGGGAATGTCGGAGCCTGACGGCGCAGGGTTCAACGGCAGAAAAATATTCCTTTCGCGTTGGGAAAACCGAGATTCCGACAAAGGCGATTCCACTGTCTGTCTCTATCGTCCATGGACATTTCTTTTTCTTGCTAAAACGAACGTTTACGACATTTTTAAATTTCACAGATTTCCTTTTCCCTTTTTTGATCAGCCGATTGTCTGACTTAAATACATAGAATTCTGACTGTATCGTTAAGATGTTCATTAAACGTAATTCTTTACTTTATTATATAATTGTTGCAGTAAAGAGCATTATATTTTGAACTGTGTGAATTAAATATGTATCTAAATAGAAAAATCGGAACAACGATCGAATATTTTATATAAATACATAAATTTATATTTTACATAACCTCAGCTACTTCACAGACACGCAGACGTAATAATTACCTGATGCTATTTTGTTCTATTTGTTGTAAGACAAAAATGAAGACACGCACGAGACTGACAGCGTTATTAGAACGCGATTTATCACAGCGAACGCAGCCACTACATCGCAATGTAAAAATCGGCGCGAAACGCGAGTTGCATACGGGGTACTTGTACCTCGCAGCAACGGAAGAAGCCGAGAAGCGAATGCCTATTATAGGTAGTACGCGATGCGTGACTAATGGGCAGTAGCCGTAAAAAAGAATCGTGCAAGATGCTAGGAATTCATTCAGAGAAGTCGAACGCGTTTAACGTTTGCGATATAGCACTCCATAACAACAAGGAGGCATGAATCCAAGGTCGAGATTTCAATCCGTCAATTTTTATTCGGTTTCATTGTTTTGTTTATTTTCTGTTCATTCATAGTTGTATTTGTTATATTCTTTTACCTAGAATACTGCTACGTTAATACTACAATAACCGCGACGGATTATTTTCGATTGAAAATCGACATCGCCATGACGTCACATCAACGCCATCGATTATCAATGCCGATGACGTCACTGTTATAGTAACGTCACCGTCACGATCGTTACAGCGTCGATAATATAATATTATTATTATTATCATACGCGCTAAATATAACAAAATTATATCATTACGATTTTACCGACATTTTTGGTTTTATACTTTTACACATTTATACTGACGATACAAAGTTGGAATCGAATTCAGAAGTTGTATTTAATGAAATCCATGTGTGTGACGAGGAATGTCGAGGCAAAGATAGAGAAATCTATCCTTTGAAAATCACGAACAACGAAAAATGGATTATCTATGTACACAACGTTATCTACATTAAATTTCTACTAAATCCATATCTGCAGCAAAAAAAGAAAAGGAAAAAGTCTGTATGTCTGTTATCTAATCTATATACGTGTTTCTAATCTGTAAAAAAGGAGGAAGAAATGGTACGAATCTAAAGTACGCACAAAAAAATCAGAATACCGCTGGTCTTATCGTTCTTGGATTTTAAATTGCAATATCCTTCTCTATGCTACTACCGAAATTTTAATCTCCGAGAAGTTCCATTTTTCTTTTCTTCTTTCAATTTTTCAATCTCTGGAAATTTCGAATTCCTTAAAGACTCGACCAACTTTAAAACATTTTGAAAGTCTTTGTCAATAACTTGTTGTTCCGAGAGCTTGCCAATTTCTCAAAATTTTTATCACCGAGTTCCAATCTCGAACAATTTTAATCTTTGAAAGATCCTTGAGAGTTATCCAGCAGGTGAATTCCAAGTCGACCGTAATTGAAGCTAATCGAGCAGATCGATGTTTAGACAGTTTTATTGAAAAATGACAGATTGTGTATCAAAGTGAATCACGGATCAAAATCAACCTCAAGTACCTCTAACCGAGAAAACGCGAACGCTTTTCTTACGACGAGTTGAAACTGAAGCGAATTTAAACCAGTGAGGCCAGTGGCATTAACCCAGCTTTCAGAGAAGCATAATAAATGAAAGCTGCTAGTGCGAAAAGCTTGGATCAGTAAATTCAAAGAACGAGCCACATGGCTGATCGAGAAAAGTTATCAGCAGTGTTTGACCGAAGACTTCAATCGAGTCTTAACGCAACACGTCGCAGCATATGCGAGACACAAATTAGATGTGCATTATGCAATCTAACGTTTCTCGTCGTCTGTAATAATAATACAAGCTACAGAAAATATCAACCCATTGACAAACTATTTTTCTATCATGTCAGCAATTTATTTACTATATATATATTTATCTATTATAATAATTATTCAAATGACGTTTAACGCAAAATTTTTGTTCATTATGTCTTTCCAACATGTGACATTGTTCAAATTTAAAGCAATCGTCAACGTGCATTGCAGCTTTGCTAGAGTAAGTATAATATACAAGAGTTTCAATCTCTGGGGGAAAATGATATCCTCCGCCATTTTTTGAACTTTCCTAAAAAGCAACAAGTTTAAGTCCGGATTGTGTGAATTATTCCAAATTATGTGAATTGTTGAGTGTCAACTGACTCGGAGATTTCTTCTTCTGAAATTTTTTTGTTCTTCTCAACTGGGGATTAGGTTAGGTCTTCTTCTTAAGGTTAGGTTTAGGTTAGGTTAGGTTAGGTTATTATTATAGATTTCTCTCTGGGATATGTGTTGTACATCACGTCACAAAACACCGAATAAATACGTTCATTATAATTGTTATCAAATTATAAAAAAGAGAAAGAGCGATATCCCTTCAAAAATTGAGTGGAAGGGGTTCCAAAAGCTCGGACGAATGGATCACTCATGATCTACCGGACAGCTGGAGATGGAAAAAAACAGAATAATTTTGTTTGAAACTGGAATTTTAATCTCTCTCGAGATTTGAATTTTTTTGCCCCCCGAAACAGTAGTTTCCCGATTTCCATCGCTCAACATTTCAATTTTGCGAAATTCCAACTCCCCTTCAAGCCTCAGTTTCCGGGGATTTCAATTTCTGGAAATTTCAATCTCCACGGACATTTCAATTTTTCGAAATTGCAGCCTCTCGGCTCTAATCCGGGGGGGGATGTTCGATTTTCAAAAGCGAAATTTTAATCTCCCCGAAATTTCAATCCTCAGGGAACATTCAATCTCGCGAAACTTTCGAATTTTCGCGGCTGCAGCCGCCCCCGATCGAAATTTTGATCTCTCCAGACTCCAATTTCTCGAAACGTCAGTTCTTTTTCGAAGTTGCAACCCTTCAATTTCACCGTCACGAGTCTGTTCTCGTCTCCGGAAATTTCAATCCTTCGAAACTTTAATCTCTCAATGGAGAGTGTACGGACGTTTCGCATACGTTCGATCTAACAAAAGTCGACAAGCCGATGCACGAGATTAATAAAAAAAAAAAAAAAAAAAAAAAATGAAAAAGAGATCGAGTTGACGGAGCGACGTGTTCCGATGGCAAAGATAAAATCGATGACGTCGAATCGGCAGTGTGACGACTCGCGGCGGCTCGTAAACAGTGGCACGAGGTCACCGTGATTAAACCTCGCTCGTGAACGATGCTAAACGATCCAACGAGGTCGGACACAGGCGTCGCGGCTCGCCCGTTTCCTCATCGCTCGGCACGAGCAAAGATCTTTGACCAGCCGTTTGCACGTATCACCGACCTCTGGTCTTGTTTCTGGGCCAGACGCCTCGGACTTCCTCGTTTCCTCTCGAGAATATTAATTCACCTTATGCAACAGCGTCGGCACATTTCAATCCACGAACTTTTCAATTTTTCTCTCTCTCTTTTAATTTCACGGGTCGTGAAGAATCTTGAAGAATCCTTTTTCTTCGACGAAGGAACAGTTTGTCTCGTTCTCCAAATTTTGGAACTTTGTACGCGACTGTTCCAAATTTTGGAATTTTTAACTTTAGAGAGGTAAGAATCTCTTGCTAAATTTGGGAAATTTTTAACGACGGAATTGAACGAAAATTGAAACTTAACCCGACGAAATAAGGAAATTTCGCTCCGCGGATTTCTTTCAAAATGTCAAGTCTCTCGAATTTGTGAAAGGGGACAAGTTCGTCGATAAATTCTTCAAGTTTTACGAACAGGCTTGAAAATCTTGGCAAGGGACGAGCCAAGACGAACCAGGATACTCGCGGTTTAAACTTTTGCTTCACGGATGCACATCACCGATCGTGGATCCGCGAATGCAAACGCGACTGAATCGTTCGTTGGAGCGTAATTAACGGGGATAGAGTGCGAAAAAAATGCGACAGAACGACAGGATAAAGCAGTAATTGTGCAATAATTGCGGAGAGGTGACCGGGTGTCAAGAGCAACGAAGACGTTCTCTCTTTTTCTTCTTTTTCCTCGTCACGACACATGTACGTATGAATGTACAGACACCCGGAGGTCTCGTTAGCGGCATTATCGGTGACTAACGATCGCGATCGCCAAGGTCTCTCGTTCTGGTCGGCTGATGCATCGCTCCGCTCCGCTGTCGCAGACTGTTGTCTCTTTTTGCGTCGGGGCTTTCGATCCAGCTTCGATTATGTCATCGTCCACGCTCTGCCTCCGCACCCAGCGATAAAAAGCTATCGGGTTCTGCGTGACGAATCGACGCCACGATACTTTTCATTTTTTCTTTTTTCCTTTTTTTCAGGGGATGCGAAAAGTACGTACAGGGTGGGCCAAAATTAACTCCCTACTAAAATAAATATCCCTTGTGAATAATTTCATTGTATTTTCTAAAACTACAGTGAAAAAAAAGATCACGTTTGAACTATTAAATTTAACTTAATATTATTAATTCTATGTTTTAGTTAAAAAAAGAAACAAAATAGGTGGGAAGAAACTTTTGGTTCATCCTGTTGTTTATTCAAAGCGCAATATGAAAATTAATAACGCAGTGTGTGCGTTTGAAATTATTACAAGTTACTGCAGAAAACACTGAACTTACAATCGGTTGAATTGCTCGAGTTACACTGCGCTGCTAACGATGGAATATTCCCGTGTCGAGGAACGTAGAGACACGCATATTATGCACGTGGAATTTTTTGTCAAACGAACGAAGCCTTTCAAGTTACCTGACTACTGTTCAATCTACTCGATTGACTTCCATTTTGTGCTCGTTGGGGATTAGACGCTGGATTATTGATTCACGTCGAGAGTGAATTCTCGTTATTTGATGTAAATGCATAATGACACGTGATGTTGAATACATTTGAGGATTGACGAGATTGAATATAACCAAGCGCGTATAACGTATTGGATATATTTGATACGAAGGACTGGGTGAAAACGAGAATCGATTGAACTGGATATATTTGACGACCGTTCAGATTGAACGTAATCGATGAGATCGTGGAAACGCCGATTGCATTTGAGGTTCAAGAATATATACGGAGTAAAAGATTATAACAATACAGATATCGCTACATTCTATAGGATAATTCTATAATAAAAGGAAAAGAAAACAAAAAATAAATAAAAACGAATATATAAAATTAATAGGTCCGACTCAATTTTAATAAAAAAAAAAAAGAGACGGACAACTCCATTCAGATTCTCCCATCAGGTCCATTTGCAAGAGTACAACTATAAATTCGCAGAATTAATTCGAGAGAGAGAGAAAAAAAAAAAGAAAAAGAAGCACAGTGAGTCCTGGGCCATCGAGTCTCTGGTGGAGCCGGTGAACAGTTGCAACTTTCGATTGAACGTCGAGCCTCGAGCAGGATGCACATCGCCGGGGGAAAACAAGCCAGCTATCCAGCGTACCGTGCTCCAGTGTCAGAGCCTTGAACTTGAACCTGAACCGGTGGGCAGACCGTCCCCAGCTCGGTTTCTAGGTTGATCCGGGTCAGGTGTGCCTCGCCACGGGCCTTCGAATCGAGGTTAGGTCTGGGTTCCTCTCTGACCGACCCCGTCTCTACCTGTGAACCTTCGACGAATCGCCACTTGGGATGACCCCCAAGCGAGCTACCGCGCACGCGCCCCATTGCGATTCTGAAAACGGGACAGCTGCCGTACCGCTTCCCCCCCCCCTCGCGTTCCATCTCGCGTTGTAACCCCGTATCGACCTTGGCCCGTCTTCAGGTGGCTCGCAGAGCCTGGAGGAACGTAGCCACGCTTTTGTCCCCCTCCCTCGATGTCCCAACGACACTCTCTTCTTTCTTCTTCTCTTCATTTTGGAAAAGAAGCTTGAAAGTGTCGCCTCGGTGAGAATGGCGCGTTTCGTGGCCATTATCGGAAGCTAGGGCAGACCAGAGGCCGCGATTCGATTATTTCTACCATGGTGGAATTTTATCTTCAATTTGAACTTCGAGGTTCGAGCAGCTTTAGAATTTTTAGGTTTAGAGGGTTATCGAATTTGTTTGCTTGGAGAATTTCAGAACTCGATGAACTGTTGAGCTTGGAACGCTTAAGTTCAAGTTGAGCTCGAGTGTTTTCTATTTCGAGCCTGTACAAGCGACAGATAGAGAGGCGAAAGGCCAACGAACACGAGAATCTCTCTCTCTCTCTCTCTCGAGCAAAGCGCGGCGTTCCGGGAAAAGGAAATCCAGGAAGAACGACATCTGTTCCGGAGTCCCTGACCGCTGGGACACACCACATCCTCGCAATTACGCAGCAGCGTGCTTCTCGCAGCGTGTTGAGGTATCCAAGCTGACAGTCTCGTTTCTACAATCTTTTGTTCGCTGATCGTTCGAGGAAATTTTTATCTCGCTCGAAGCTCTGTTTTTCGATAAATCGATAAAAAGGAGAAGACAAATTCCTTTCAACGGGCAAGTTTCTTCAAATGCTCTTTGAATCAAACTGTATACATTACTTTTTATGTATATTTTAAAATTTCTCATTTCTTCGTATTACTTCTTATTTTTATAATATTATTACAATTGTTATTATTTTATGATACTTTACAGTTTAGCTGCACATATCGAATTGTGTTATTAAACACACAATGGCAAATTTTTTTACCGTTTTTTTATCACTGCTTTGGGATTGAAAATGCCCCGAAACTTTCGCGTTATTTTACCAGGAGCAAAACTCACGAACGGAACGGATCATCCCATGGAAAAGAAACGTAACGACGAAACTGATTACGTGTGTCACGCGTGCACGTACAAGCGAGTATCTTCGCGTGCGCGAGCGTAATCTGTTTCCGCTTCTCTCTCGGAGGGAGAGGCGATCCGAATCGCAAAACACGCGAGAACCACGTCGAGCCACGAGTCGCGATGACTGGTAAAAATGCCGGTCGAGTGAGTAATTCCGTGGAAGAGCGACCGGCAGCGGCGCTGCGAAAGAAGAGGGGTATAAACGGTGACAAAAGAAAACGTGAGTTGATCGGTTGCACATGCACCGAACGGCCTTGAACAATCGCTTTGCCGCGAAACCGACCGTTCCTCTTCTTGCGTGCCGTTCTACCGCCACTTCCACTTCTTTGTCCCGTGCTCTCTCTCTCTCTCTCTCTGTTTCTTTTCTATGGTCGCACGACTCACGAATCCTGAATTTCGCGCGCGCACGCCTTGTCCAGGTGCAAAATTTCCTTTCGGATGTATTTCTGTTTGTCCTTTAGACACGCGCGATGCCAACTGACAAATTGTTAACTGGCTGCGTTTTCATTGGCACGATTTTTCATGCAAAAATAAGGAGACTTCGTGGGATAGAATTCTTTTTTTTCGAAAAGTTTATTAGTTGGCGGAATACGCGGCGAACTTTAAACGTCAGCGCGCGGCAGACTTCAAACGTCGATAATTTCGAGATGGAATATATTCTCTTTTTGCAGAAATTCTCCTTTTTTTTTTATCACTGAAAGTGATTTTAGTGAGGGTAATCCAGAAAATCGGGTGCAACGCTAATGCAACGAAAATTAGCGATTGGTTGATTTGCGTCACGTGATTCGCAAGGGGGCGTGGGCTAGACCTCGAGTGGGA
>KQ435798.1:1682789-1695088 GCA_001276565.1 Melipona quadrifasciata | reverse complement strand
TAAGGCAAAAATTATTACAGTTTGATTGGGACGTTCTACCTCATCCTCCATACCTTGCTCCATCCGATTACTACTTGTTCCTCTCCTTAAAAAATTCTCTCTGTAGTAAATCTTTTAAATAAGCGAAATAAAAACGCACCTAGATGAATATTTTACAAGAGTAAACTTAAACAATTTTGGAAAGAGGGCATAATGAGGCTTCCTGAGAGATGGAAGAAGGTTATAGAACGGTTCATATATAACACAATAAATCCATCTTAAACAAAAAATATCGTGTATTCATTTCGCATCAAAGAAAGGGAAGAAAATTAGGGGACAACCCAATAATTTTTATTACCCAACAATAACATACGTGACATCTTCGGCATAAATATTTACAATTGCAATTTCTTTTCTAACTCTGTTCCCAAAAGTACATCCGAAATGAAGATCCCTGTTCGTGGTTCCGTTCGCGGGCGCAGCGCGGAATGTGGAATCTCAGTTCCAAGAAATCCAACAACGAGGTTAGAGAAAACTCGAGTGTCGTCGACTCCGGAGAAAACTGCTGTTGCACTCTATAGAAGTGAACGTGTGTGGCGAACCAGTACACGATGTACGTGCCACGTAACTACGATAGGGTAGACAATTCTGCACGGTAACTGGAAAGGAGAGAAACGCCTCCCAGCAGGCCAGTTAGACCGGCGGAAAAAGGAGGAACGAGGTTGCAGCTAGAAGAGAAGGTTGAGGTCTGAGTTCGAGGCCAGCTTCCTCACTTTCCCACACTCGCCGCCTGTGTTACGTAGTTCGCGTAACGCGCTCTCTTGCAACTCACAGGCTCACCTACATTCCTCGCTTTGGCGCAGCGTGCACGAGGCACCTACACCAGCAACACGCGTTGCAACCGTTGCGCCGGAGAAACTGCCGTTTCTCTGACGCCATGCCTCGCCAATGACGACCAATATGATCATCACTTTTTCTGACTTACCACCGACTGTTGTTGTTTTTACCCTGATGCATTTGGAGTTTTCAAAACTTGTCCAGCTTCCGTCATCCTTGCAGAGAGACGTAAGGCAGTAGGACTTATTTTTAAACTAGATTTTTCTAGCCTCCGTGCTTCTTTTCATTGCAGGCTGGCGTATTTTTAGACTCTAGACGTCGTTGCTCGCCGTAGCGCGGACTTAAAAATTTTATTTTAAGTGGACTTTATTTAGCCGCTTTATCGATCCTTGTCTTTGTTTTTGTTTTCATTATAAAATGGTAAGGCAGCTTTAGGTTGTACAGCGATATTAGATGATGTACAAAGTCATTCTATAATTCTGGATAATTCGATCCACTTCGCCACCCAATGAGAAGGTGTCCAGATATTTAACTCGACAAAACACAGTTGTCGTTTTCTCACAGATGCAGAACCGTCTGGAGATTTCTAGACGGAGAGGGACTCGCGAGGAGACCTCGATTACATTTATCCAGACACCGGTGTAGAAACAAACGTGGCCGAGCACCATTTTGCCATTGTGCGCGGAGGCGCGTGAGAAAACGGCCGCGAGCGAACGAGGCTTGAATTCAGCGAATTCCAAAGATTCGCACGATAAATGTCGTAGCCCCCCGCGATACCGTACCGCGGCGAGAATCGGCCGTCAGGATTTTCTTCGTAGAGCGGAGCAAGTAACGCGCTCCGACGGTTGGTCGTGTGAAAACCCGCGATTTCTCGCCGGACGACCGCCGTTACGCCAGCCTATCGAGAAAAACGAGATCGAATCGCCGGTATCAGGGCAATCCTAACCTAAAACGTGTTTCCACGGCCGATATAAAACTCCTCGACGAGCCGTACGATCGTGAACGAGCGGGAAGATAAGACGCCGTTCTATGGTTTCCGCGTCTCGCTATAGTTTCTTCCACTGGCAAGGCTCTTCTCACACTTTCGCGAAACTTGGTCTCTCGGAGCTTTGAAAGTTGCGTAGAATTTTAGATACCATCGAGACTCTGGAGGCTGGAACTTTAAATTCTTAGTCGTCGCGAAATCTTGGCGAGTTTGTGAATTTTTCATCTCGAAAGCAAGACAAGGAAAGCTCGACAGTTATCAAAATTTACGAAATCACAAATCTTTGCACAGTTTTTGTTTCTCCTCGATCGCATCCACCATCTCTTCCGAACTTTTTATTACTAGCAATCAAGTACCTGCTATTTCGATACACTCGTTTCATCACGACGTTTCATCATTAAAGCCTTAACAATTAAATTTATTTTATCGCTAAAAGTGATTTTAGCGGGGGTAACCCAGAAAATCGAGCCTCTTCAGGTGCAACGCTGATGCAACGAAAATTAGCGATTGGTTGATTTGGGTCACGTGATTCGTGAGGGGGCGTGGCGTAGACCTCGAGTAGGAGTGGCGTTGTCTGGTACTGAGCGATCGCGCCTGTAATTTGGTTTCTATCGATTCAAATGTTTGCATATCGATGAATTTTTATGGCAAAAAGTCGTCTTCGTTTCTCAGAACAGTTATTTTTGGGCCTTTCAGTGGCGTACAATCGTACTGGGGTACAAGTCGTGCAGCTTTTATTACAATTCGCACAACTTACATCGCTGTTACGTTCTAGTGGTAGATTCAGGAGACCGTAGAAACGTATAAAAATAATCGTTACGTTCTTCTCTGACTCGAAAAAAATAATCGTCGACAGCTCTTGAATAACCCGCCAGCAGCAGGGGCTCGTATATCGCCTCGTACTGACTCACCGGCCGTTACATAAACGTCAGAACGACACTTCTATTGTAGAGTTTGCGAATCGTTCGGCGAATCCTGTTGGCCAACGGTCAATGTCAGGAAACGTGTTCGAGTATCAACGTAAAGAACAAGAAATTGCCGGGGACAATGTTCCACCTCAAGGATATCTACTCTCCGCGGTAAGAGACGAGGAGACGATGAAATAAAGAGAAACAACAAGAGCTGTCAGACTCTGATCAAATAAATAAAGAGAGAGAGAGAGAGAGAGAGAAATAGACTCGAATTTCGTAGAGTCATCTGTTGGGTTAGCTTTGTTAATCATACACGAACAGTGCAACTTGTTGTATCGTAACTTTTCACTGTTCGCGATTGTTACAAAGTTTATCTTAAACAAACGTAAATATTAGCGGTCTCGAGACGTGTTAAAAATAAAACGAAGAAATTTCATAGAGACGTTTCGCTGATGATTCCGCCACTATTGCAGTCGCACTATTGCAGTTAGACGTTTCACGAACTTTTGTAATTGTACAATTACAAAATAGAAATTCGTGCAACGATTGCGTCAACTTTGTTGTCTAGGTAATTGAATCGATGCACCGTGTGCATGGGTTAAATTCTAATACAGTTGTTCCGCCTAATAATTGAGAATTAGAGCATTAGAGCATCATTTACACAAACTGTGTTTAATTCGACGAAATTTCAGTTAACGCCCAATTAAACGAACTCCTGCCGACCAAATTCATTCGTATGAACTTTTACTGTATATGTAGATGTGGACGGCGGGGGAAGGGGGATCAGTAAAGTTCAGTTGCGCAAATTATAATTTAACGAACTGTTTGTTGCCCGACGAGTTCACACAAATGGAGTTCTGCTGTACAATAACGAATCACCCAAATAATTAACAAGCTCAACTTGTTAATGTTGATGGAAATTATAATATAGATGAATTCATTATGAATCTTGTAATCATATTAGTGTGTTAACGTTGAAAATCATATTGAGAATTCAGCTGCTAAAGTGCAGTAAAATTGTATAAAAATCTTCGGCTTAACAACCTTTGCAACAAAGCTAATCCGTCACACGTAGCAGGAATTATCGTAAAAACTACAAGTGACAATGCTCTTCCCACTATTGCTTGCACGTAATTTTAAACTCCGAGGGAACTGGTGCTCATCATGTAACCGAAGAAAAACGCAATTAGCTGCTCTTGCACCACGACCAAGTTCCTCTTCTTCTGTTGTTTGTCTTCTGTCACGCCAACGTGTTCGTACGCGACAGCAAACTGTTTCGTAAGAATGGATCTCGAAGAGACTAGCTTTAAAGCATTTTCCTTTCACGACGTCTTTGCACAAACTGCTGCCCAGCTAGTTCCAAGACGTCTCTTTGGCTTTTCGTTAAAAGCACCTAAGCAGAGAGGAAGATACTTCCTCAATACTTCTTCGTCTGAGTGTACCTCTGCTCCAGCTTATGTAATTATGTCTAATTATACGTTCCTCGCTAGAATCTTTTTTTCCTTCTTTCCTTGTTATCCGCGAAGACAACTCGAGAAGGAAAAAAAAGAAATACAATAGCAAGGAAATATAAATCTTGTTACTTGAAAACCGAATACAATGGAGTGATGGTAATATATTTGTCCGAAAAGAGTTGGTTTGCTGTTGTAAGTGATCCTAGATTTGGCGATATTTTAGATAGGATGATTCACATTGAGTCGTTCCACACTCGAAATTCTTCTTTAGGAAGGTTGGATTTTTATTAATTTTCTTTACTGTGAAGCCACTTTCAATTTTTATCCACTGAAAGTGATTTTAATGGGGGTAAGCCAGAAAATCGGGCCTCTTCCGGTGCAACGCTAATGCAACGAAAATTAGCGATTGGTTGATTCGTGAGGGGGCGTGGTTAGACCTCGAGTAGGAGTGGCTTTGTCTGGTACTGAGCAATCGCGCCTGTAATTTGTATCGATTCAAATGTTTACTGGGGTACAAGTGCAGTTTTTTATCCACTGTGGCTCTTGGGAAATTAAAAACAACTTTAATCTCTCGACTTGATCTCTTTAATTTCACAAGATAGAACCAAATCCCATCCAAAAGAATACGGTCGTGCCTCGCGTGTCTTCGCGTTTGTCAAGTTCAGCAGAATTCCTCGATCGCTGTCCAGTGGCAGGGAAGAAAAAGCTGCCGAGTAGTCGGGCGAATTTTGCAGACGAGCGAATTCGCGATGGCGAATATCATACGACGAGTCGATCGTCAGCACGTAGAGAGGAAAAAAAAGGCGGAAGTGCCCAAGGACCACGATGATCGTCGAATGGCTCCCATCGTCGCGGACAATCGCAAGGGGGAGTACACCGCGATCTCTGCGATGTGTAGATAATCGGCCCAGGATCGAGCCACGCGACTGCCGATTTCGTAACGATCCCCACGTTAGAGCCAGCAGTATCAAATTTCGCAACACCGCTTGTAACTCATTGTCGAAACTGCGGGCCCCTCGTTTCTGGCAAGATTTCTCTAGCAACTTTACCAGGCCAATAACAAACGTTGCGAATTCATATTCATTGCGCGACTGTGTGTTTCTTGTCACAAATAAATTGTTTCTTGTCATAAATTAATGTAACTTGATGCTGATCTTTGTTGAATCATAGAGAATTCCGAACAAGTTTCTTCCCTTGATTACATTCATTAGACCATCTTTGTTTCACCGTGCGCTTGCTCTTTGGAGATTTGAATTTCATTTTCTTCCCTCTCGAGGCTCTGCTTTAGATTCTGAACTAGAGTAAATTAACGTTTAATGATGTTTTGTTACTTAATATGACACTATGTAAGATCACATCAAAATATGCATGTATTAGTCTATCAAACTCATTCTTGCTTCAGTACATATTTATGATCAGCTGAACGTTATTTTCATACATATTATGATACGATATTATGCAATCTACCTGTCCAGGACGTTTGTTAATCATCGTGATTGCAGCAGAATCGAATTCCTTTATTAGCGGGCTCACTTATTTGTCATCAATAAATTCCTTAGCTTATACTTCCTTGTTTTATTATTCTCCGTACGATAAATATGAAAATTTACCTTTGTTCCGTTAATTTACGCTGGAACTCTCAGTGACACATAATAGCGACGTTAAAAAAATGATGATTTTTTCTTCCTTACTTTGTGGTCTTCTTTTCCACCTTTATCTTCTTTCCTTTTTTGTTCTAGTTTGTGCAATGGTTCCTTACCGCTTTAGCTGTTTGCTTTACCTTTAAGTTTTTAACTTTATTATTCAATTGGAAAACTGAAGTGTTTTCACATTTTCATATAATTAAAAGTTAAGTCTCAAGTTTTATTGATCATTTCTCAGAATTTTTAAATTAATAAATTCAATGTACGGATAGTCACTCATTGAAAAAATTATTTAGTTCTCATTGTTCCAATTATTTCTCTTGAAATAAAATCTCCGTTTCCAGATCTTCAAATAAAAGTTGATTATAAATTCTACTGTTGTAGATGTGTTGTGGTAAACCGTATTTCCTCGATGGAAAACATTCTCCGGCGTGTAAAGCTTAGTGTTAACATACTTTCCAAGTTTTACACCGGTCGAGAGGAAAAGTATGCCTTTTATGGGCTCTCAGACAATGCGTCGATCGGTTCTTGCTACACGCTGCCATTTCCTTTCGTCGATTTCCATTATGAAAAAGTGAAACTGTTTCATAACTTTGTGTTCTGTTACTTTCCTCTGACCAATGACGTAGCTTGCTTTTGATTTTCTTGAGATAATTATGATATTCTTCATAAAATTAATGTCAGTTTATTCACTACTTTTGTTAATACTGCCAAATACTACAAAAACTAAACCGACTAAATGAAACTTTGAATTTAATGTTGAATTTGTAGAAAAAAAAAAAGAAAATACTCTAGGTTAAAATAAAATCTACCCATGATAGATTTAATACCTGGAATTTAGACATTTTATTATTTCACTCAAAATAATGAACTAACGATTAATTACTTTTTATTAAAATTAACACAATGAATTATCTGACTACAAGATATAAAATCTATTATTAAAATTATACCAAGTTGAAAGTAATCAAACATTTACATGGAATAATATAGATACAATATCAATGAAGCTAATATTCTGTGACTTTAATTAACTAGGGCATTTGATACTAGAATGAATACAAAAATTATTTCATCTTATGTTTCAGGTTGTATGTTCACAATTTGATGAATGGCCATCTGCTACAATAATTACAACGGGCAAATTTTTATATTATACATATGATACTATATCACAGAGATTCAGACACTATTGTGTAACTCTAGCAATCTACATTTTTATAATAGTACAACATATTATTTGAGTATTAAAATATTAAATAACAGCGTATAATATTTGACATTGAGCTGAGCAATAGAATTTTGAATAAAGTTAAGACTTATTTGTGAGAATTCTATCTACAAGTATTAGCATTTTATACTGCTTAAAAGTTTGTGTATTCATATTATTACTAATACTGATTCCATTGTTAATATCTTACAATCTTATTAATATAATCTACCCAAGTTTGTTCAATTTTAAAGCATCAAATACCACACACACACAAGAAAACTATATCTACAATTACCATTAAGAATCTCAAAATTTTTGTTTCATTGTAATACTGCAATCTATTTAATATACGTGATGCATTGCAGACAAATTTAGGAACGTAAAAATACACAGAAAGCACACAGTATAGAAAAATGTATACAAAATATCTAAAATATTATATTTGTTATAATTTGTGCCAGATGAAGCAGATTCTCATTTAAATTATACTTGCTCAACTGTATCCAGAAAAATATAAATTACATAATTAATCACAATGTAATCAAGTATACAAATCACTACCAATATCTTGCGTCAATCAAGCGTCTCCTATGAGGGAAATACAAGCAGAAAAAAATATAAAGTTGCACACACAAGTACTCCAAGGCTTTCTACACTTTATCAAAACGGAATAAATAATTTCCCCCAAAAAGCAGAATTTTTTAAATAATCGTCCAAGGGAGAGGAATGTGTAACATAATGATGCGTTCATTCTACAAATAGGAGCCAACTTTGCCAGTTTAAAAGTTGAATTTCTACATCTCGACCACGATATAGTTGAACTGCTGCTGAATCTGCGAAGGGGGACTAACGCGGACAGTAAAAACTGGTCGAGCGAGTGCGCCAAGTAAACGCCATTCCTTCCTAGCATTCTCGTGTCCTCGTGAACCGAGGACGCCTCATCCCGTTTCCAACCATCTAACGTTCCAACATCTTTTTAACATTAGAAATTGAAATCGAATCGTACTCTCCTAGGAGCAAGAAAAAAAAGAAACACGTTCCATTTACTACTGCGAACGTCTAAATTTCCTCCGCAACCGCGCGCGCCATTAAAATTCTCGAACACAAAAATTCAAATTTTGCAATCTTTGCGTTACAAACTTGCGAGGAAATAACAATTAACGTTACTGAACACGAAATGTGAGGCGTATTTTCGATCGTTTGACGTCGCTTGTTGTTCAACGCGTGAATGTTTAATTGATATTGAAATGTACAAATGTTGCGAAACGGCACGCGGTGGCAATGTATAGGTTAGAAAATTTCGCGTGAACGGCATGTACGTCAAGAGGTCAATGATCTTTGTTAAATATTGCATTCAAACGTCGATCAAGCGTGTTTCCTACCTCGTCTCGTCGTAGAATATCGTTGACAGAAGACTAATGAACACCCGCAACAGGCTGTCGTTAATTGTTCACCACCTTTTCGCACTTTTTCGCGAAATTACGCCGCGCCAGTTTCGATTTTTCAACGGGCGCCAAGCGAAACTGTGCCGCCATCTGCCGGTCAAATTGCGCAGTACGAGTAATTCCCCAGTCTGACAGATGGCGCGAGAGGTTTTTTGAGCGCCACCTTACAAAATCGTTTTCGAGACGTTCAAAGACCTCTTTTGTTTTAATAATTTGCAAACAGTTAGACAACGTGTAGAGAAAAATAAAAGAAAAATAAGAGAAACAGGGATTTTCAAATTGTAGAACACATAATACACGAGCATACGTGTTTTAAAATGTCCACATCTCTAAGAATTGGACAGAGTATAAAATATTGTAAGTTACAATAGAACAGATACAATTTATAAAATAATTAAATTTTGAAGTTGATGTAAAATTCAATAATATTTACGACGTATGTTAGAGACACTTTCGAGAAGTAAAAGAAACAAAATAAAAAAAACTGGCATGCTAGGAGAGAAACAAAAATATGATAACCTTCGATCAAAGTTCGAATTCGCTCGTAACGGTCGTCGCCGTAATATAAACAGCAGGAAAATTTCGCACATGTTAAAACATCCCCGTTGGATGTGAAATCAAATTTTCAACAAAATTTCTCTCTCGTCCAGAAATTAGTCTGGAAAATGGAAAAACTTTTATTCGATAAATCGACAACTTTTTCCAATCAACTTCCAAAATGTTTTTTTAAAATTCCTCTTCCCCATTTTCCCCATTTTCGCGTATCCGAGAATCGGCTTTGAAAATGGAAAAACCTTTATTCAATAAAACGACAATTTTTTCCAATCGGCCAACGAAAACTCCCTCCTCCCTTTTCAGATTTCTCGCGCTCTTTTTATAATGCATCGTCGGGAAATTGATTTCAGAGACGGCGAACAAGAGTTTCGTTTCGGCTGAAACGACTCGCTAAATTGCAAATATTCGAAATTGCAGGCCGACGAAAATTGCAAGTTGCACGACGGCGTAATCGGTTACCTGGCGGCCGAGTTGCGAGTACGAGGTGCCCTTATCTGACCGTGATAACGCGGATCGCGATAAGCTAAGGTGAAATACGTCCTGGTGCCCGCAGCACCACGGAACCAGCCCGATATCGTGCGACCTAAATTCGTCAACCTCGCGTTGGTCATCGACTTTTGTTCTCTATCGATGAACACCTGTTTTCCTCCCAGTCGAAATTGTTTCTAAAACTCTCTAAACATTCCAAATATTTTCTAATAATAACAATAATTGCCGCGACGTTTCTGCTCGTTACGTTTTATTTCTCGCCAATTGAAAATATCTGAAACAGAGTAATAAAAACACACACAGTCGCGTTATCGCATCAATTTCGTTCACCCGGATAAAGTATTGCACACGAGATTGCATAAAATCGCAATTTACCGACCAGACTGTTAATTTCGATGGAAATTTGATAAAATTTTCCTTCACCCAACAGGGGCACGATCAATCCAAAGTACCTGTTTCCGGAAGCAGCGGATCTCGCGTGTTTCCGCGCAAATGGGCCGATCCCTCCTCGGCGAGGCTTGCCGATGATGGGCGGAGGGAAGCTCGTTTAATTTCTCCAGGCATCGATCAAGCAACAATCGCGATTCGCGAATTTAAAATACGAATTTCCGAGGGCCCCCGAAATACGGCCAAGTTTGCAAACCTCCTTTGGAAGGTTGGCGGTTTTCTCCTAAAACAAAACTTGCGTCTTTGTTGAAGTGGAAGTAAAATTTAACAGCGAGAGAGGGAACTTTGCAAGAATTGAATCAATTAAAACGAACGGTTGCGTTACAATCGAGAGGAAAAGTGATAAAAATTTCCAGCTAACAAGCCGATTCGTTTATCGGTCAAAGCAGATAAGAAAGAATTCCGCGAGAAGCACGCGTCCTGCGTGAATCATCGCGAAAATTCGAAGCAGCGTTCGTTCGGTTTCGATTGGCCGCAAACCGATGTGGGTCAGGCATGGCCCGCACAGATGATACGCCGATAGTGTTTCTGATAAGCGGAGCGACTGACTGATTACGCACCGACGACCTGCATCAACGCCACACGTACGTACGTACAAGCTCCTTCGACGTTTCTCAACGATAACTGCCTCGCTTCTTCTTTTTTTCTCAATTCTTTGGATCTTTTCTTTTCTTTCAGAAAAAGCATTAGATAAGGGCGGACGGATAAGATTACGTTGTGCCAGTCCGATCCGATTTTCTCTTTCCCCCCTCTTTCGGGTTTTATTTCAACAGACCATGACCAGTTCTATCCAATATTTTTTTGTACGATATGTAATTCGTTGACTGGCGAGAATGGACCTTAAGGAAGTTGAAATGTACAATCTTGTTAGTTCAGCAAATCAATGAAACTGATTAATGAAAATTAGTGTCAACATTCTGTATCCAACAAATATGCATATAAATCACGTTAAAAGTTTTCCACTAAATAACTCTTCCAATTGTCCAGCAAACATTTTTACCAAAAGAAAGGAAAGTCAAAACTCAAACTGCTCCATAAAATGAGAATACCCTTGTAGAAAGCGTAGAGGGATATTCCAAAGAACACTTTTGCTCGAAATCTCCGAGATTCTCCGCGTTTGCATCAACTGATCGTCAAAAGCTGTGCAAACGCGACGACACCGTCTTCGAGGAAAAGGGAGAGGTGAGGAGGAGAAAAAGAAACGGTGCCCGAGAGGGCACAGTGTGCAACACAGATTTGAGATTACGTAAAAGAACGAAGAGAGAGGGAGAGAGAGAGAGAGAGAAGATAAAAAATACACGGTGGAGAAACGAGCGGAGGAGACGAGGAGGAGGAGAGAAAGCGAGGCAATGTTTGCCAGAGCGCAACGAGACGAGTCGCCTCCTCCGGTTGTCTCGCTGATAAGCGGGTGATAAGTGAACTGCTGGTAAATATAGAACATCCCGATGCTCTCTCCTCGGTCACGTTGCGTATCGACGATGTCTGCTTGCCGGTGTGCGAACATGTCGACACACGCGTGTTCTCCTACATGCTCTTATCGAGCATTGAAATTGCGCTACCGACACCGCGTTATCGCTTAATCTCTGCTACTACCGCTCCCGACTCTCCCACTCCCCACCCATTCAAGAATTTTTTCCAACTTGTCAAAGCATTTTCGAAAAGCAAACATTTTGAGCACTGAACTGTGATTCAAAATTTAAACTCGGCCAGACACGACGGTGAAAATACTTGCTCAATATTTGAAGTTTAATTATTCGGTCTTTGTTAGAAAGTGTCGCAGCGTATCGATTCTGTCGCTCCTTTTTTTTTTTTTTTTTTTCTTTTTATCAAGAACGAGCGTGCACGATGGTCGAAAATGTTCCACTTTGGAAGAGATTGGATATTTTTGGAAAGTTCGGGAAAGCGATTTTAATTGAATATTTGGTCTTTGTTGGGGCCCTCCGTCGCGAAACATTGCCGCGAATGACTTGGACCCGGTCCAGAAAATTGATTGATTTTTTTCTCCCCCAGAGGCTCCTCTTCCTATTTCACTGACTCGCGATAAAAATTCAATCGTTCGTCGCTCGTTGTTCCTTTTAAATATTTCGCGCCGAATCGACTGAATCGCTTCCCAAGAGCGAGTGAAATAAACTCGCGCGAGCACGATCCGTCCACGAATAGACGTCGAATATTAGAAGCGCGAGACCGGAGGTCCGGGGGATGTACTTTCGTTCGCGCGATCCCCGGCTGCGACGCAGCGCCGAAGCTTTCGCGAAGCGGCCACCTCCAGCGTGACTTCCGGTTCTCTGAACCGGAGGCGGATACCGGCCGGAAGTGCCGACGGAAGGTCACCGGAAGCGTC
>KQ435798.1:1666147-1678286 GCA_001276565.1 Melipona quadrifasciata | reverse complement strand
GTAGTGTACTACGAGCTCCTTCCTCAAGATGATACGATCAATGCTGACAAATATTGCAATCAACTGGATGAATTGAAAGCAGCCAGTAGCAGAAAAACGGCTAGAATTGGCGAACCGACGAGGCGACAACGCAAGACCGCATGTTGCGTTATCCGTAAGGCAAAAATTATTACAGTTTTGATTGGGACGTTCTACCTCATCCTCCATACTCCCCAGACCTTGCTCCATCCGATTACTATTTGTTCCTCTCCTTAAAAAATTCTCTCCGTGGTGAATCTTTCAAATCCATAAGCGAAATAAAAACGCACCTAGATGAATATTTTACAAGTAAACTTAAACGATTTTGGAAAGAGGGCATAATGAGGCTTCCTGAGAGATGGAAGAAGGTTATAGAACGGTTCATATATAACATAATAAATCCATCTTAAACAAAAAATATCGTGTATTCATTTCGCATCAAAAAAAGGGAAGAAACTTATGGGACACCCTAATAAATCCTAAAAGACTGAAGCTCGCTTGGCTAGTTTGCCAAATATTGAAAATCTTCGTTAGCGTTAAATAATAATCCTTTTGTACGTCTGACGAAGAGTTTTGTTCGTAAAACGAGAGCTTCAGCTACTCTCATTAAGAATGCAGAAACCGCTGAATTTTTGTGTAGCAAACTTGGAAAGACTTGAAAAAAGGATTCGACTACTCTTAACAAGTCTAAATCCAACAGAAACTAAAAACGACCTCTACGCAATGAACTAGGTTTGTTCGTCGCATCGACCGAAACCTCTGCCCGAACCTAATCTTCATCAGAGCTTGATTCAACGTGACTGAGAAAATTTCCAAGATCCCCCCCCCCGACAACAAACGTTCACCCCGAAGAGGCAATTGAGAGCGAGCTTATCACCGGCGCCCATCGTATTCTGTATCGCGATCGCCTGAAAGCTTCGCGTGCATGGAAGCCAGCACGCGAGAGTACGGTGAAGTATGGCAGTAGTGCAAGCAATCACTTGGATTGACGGAAGTGGACACGAGAGACACAACGACCACGACAGTGGGAATAGAGAGAGAGAGAGAGAGGGGGGGAGGGAGAGGGAAGGGGAGGAGACAGGAGAAGCCTGCGTGAGAGGAGAACGTGGCCCGGTGACGTCACATCCGGTAGCTCGTCGACGTTTCACTCTCTTTTTCTCTTTCGCAGAGCGTGCGCGCCATCGACGGAAAGAAACGCGAACGCGTGCACTGAATTCCTCATCGCGAGCCTCCTCGACTCGGAGGATTTATACGTGCGCATTTTATACGTATATTTCTTAAAGCGAGTTTTTTTTTTTTCTTTTTTACAGTAGCAGAATGACACGATACTACGCGAAACTGGCTGCAACGAGTTGGCCAAATTTGGGATATTTTCGTCGTCAGATTAGACGGAGATCATGGGCAGCAATTTTAGCCCAATTTTGGCAACCACAGTTCAGGTGGTTTCCTCTTGAAAAGTGACGAGGAGAACAAGAGTGCCGAGAAACGCAAGAACAACTGTCCGCTTACCTATCTTACTGTTGGGACTGTAAGGATCGTAGCTGCTGGTGCTCATAGGGCTGGCGTAGCCATTGTTGCTGCTCGGCGGTTGCTGCTGATGCGCCAGGGGGCTGGAATGGGCGAGAGGCGGTTGCTGTTGCTGCGACTCGGCCAACTGTTGCTGGGGATTCGTGTATACCACGTGTTGGCCCTGCAGCGTGGCAGACGGTGAACCAGGACTGTTCGCGGCCAGCCAATCGTCGGGTCTGGCGGTTTTGTTGGCGGCCGCGATCCCGGTGAACAGGCTGCTGGCCCCGGTCACCGGGCCAGCGACCGACGACGACGACGTTGTCGACGTTCCGGCGAGGTGTTCCGGCGTCTCAGCCTTGACCAGCGTGAGGGACGCAGCGCCAGCCACCACAGAGGCGATCGTGCCGACGCCTGCCACCACGGTGCTCGCGCTTCCGGTAGTCGTGTCCATGCTGGAGTCGCTGGTGTCCATGCTGGACGCGGCTGGGTCGGCAGTGGCTAACCTGGAAGTGGCTGCCAACACGACACCCCCCGTGCCAACCACCCCCGACGCCTCATCGTAACGCACCGCTACGTTGCCGCTCACTAAGCTGGCCACCGTGACGGGTCCTCTGCTCACCTCTGTTCACTACTTGTGCCCTTAAAATCCTTCGAGAGAGATGCTCGACTCGCGCCTGGACACCCTCCTGAGGACACCGATCCTCCGCCGGTTCTCACCAAAGTGCCAGGTGATTCGTCGAGGTTGTTTGACGATGTTTGACCAGGTTTCGACGAGTCGTTGAAGGTGGGTCGTTCGCGATGAACGGCTGGCGGCTTGGAAGGCAGTGGTTTCACGTCGTCTGAGGCTTCCAGGCTCGTTCGAGCGGTTGTTGAGCACTGGCTGCCGTGGATATCGGATCCGCGCGGGGATTGAAAGAGACGGACCCAAGTTTTGTAGTCCTACTCGAGTTGGTAGGCGTTGTGAGCGAGCGTTGAGTCCAAGTCTCTCGGTTTGATTACTATTATGCGCGTGATTATGCTCTGGGCAGAGATCAGGCTCAAATTGGGATGCACCGTGATTGATTCTCGAGACTGTCAAGTCGAGGGACTTCCTCTATCGCATCTTGAAGTGCGCCTCGAACCGCAGGCCCTGGTGCATGCTGGCCGAGAGTCGAATCGCCGCGCGGTGGTGTTTTGAGGTATCTGAAACAGAGGAGGACGAGTCGGTCAGTTGGGACATAAGAAATTGCAATCAAACTTTATCTTTAAATTGTCGCCGCTATTTTTCTCCAAACATCGATCTTCGAGATAATTACGCAGCGTGTCACAATAATTCCCGTTAGATAAATAAGATTAGAGAAGCCAGAGTTCGGTGTACTCGGAATTTGCATTCTCAATCGTCGTAACTGTCAATCAACCAGCACTTTGTTTATTGAGAACGGATGTCGATACCTTATCACACCTATGGACGTTATACGTGTATTTTTACGCCTCCCGAGGCGTTAAATTTATCGATAAATGGAGATTAATTTTTCATCGGGTTTTTCTACAGGGGAATTTCCAAGTTTAGACGCGATAATTTCTCCAACGGTGAAATTTTCTTGCAATTACGTAGAAATATCGACCCTTTTCGTGTTTTTTATATTTTTGACATTTTCCATATTATTTTTACGTTAAATTACCTCTCACGTTTCTGAATAATAGCGAATAATAGCAAATTGTCTGACACAATCTACATTTCTTGAAAAAAAATTCCTAAACTCCTCAATTCCTCAATTCCTAAAAACGAGGGGGAAAGAAGAGACGAGAAACTAAAATTGGCTGGAAATTATACGTTCCGGAAAAGAAGCGTGTACGTTATACCATCTAGGGGAAAAAAGAGCACACGACACGCGATTACATCTAGAAGGAACTGCAGAACAACTCTCAATCGACGCCACGCAATTTCCTTCTGCGTGGAGAAATCGTGGATAATGATACGCTTGAACGATCAGACGAGCAACGATGAAACGGGAGCTGGATATTCTTGGTCCTCTGATCTAAACTTTCAGTCGCCTGAAACGCGACCACCAGGGCCAATAAACCTCTACCGAGCTCGCGACAGTCGTGCCGACCACGATTCTCTTCGATTAGAGAACCCAGTTTTCTTCTTTCTTATTATTTTATGCAGCAGCTTTTCGCGTTATTTTTTAAAAATAATTTCAACAAAGCGATAATTCTAAACATTCCCGATTTAATAAAAGTTCATAATAACGAAGAGCCTTACTAGGAATTTAAAAAAAAAAGCGAAAGATACTACGCAAATACTGAAATTGAACATTTAGTAATTTCATCAAGAGCAAATGAGAGAAAAAGACTTATTTTTCCACCGGATTCCTCCGTCCAAGGACAAAAGGAAGCGGGCCAATTTTTTCATCAAATCGCGCGTCAAGAAACTTTCTGAAACGCAGCAAGTGGTTTAAATGTCTCGAGTGAGAGAATAAGAGGGTCGGGATGCATCTGACAGGGCAGACGGTTGTTCAACGTGGCGCGAAGTCACGTGGAAATTGAGCAATTGAGAAAGAAGAGGATTACGACAACGCAGAAGTTGCGTCCCGGAGACACGTAGCTTGGAACAATGCAATTGCAAATTGATAGGACGCTCGGTGCCGCTGGTGGGACGCGTTTTTATCAAGCGGCAACGAGTGAAAGTCGATGCTGGTCACGTGGAAAAATCGCCTTTTACAATTCATCCGTAGAAACGGGTAAAACTTTGAGAAATCTTTGCTTGCAAAATCAAAATACTTGAACAAAAAGATTATTGCGTCTTACCTAAGCGATATTCTTTAATCCCTCCAAACATTCGTCGCACATTTCGCTGGAACACCGAAATACATTGGAATAATTTGAAAACAGATCATTTGTCGAACGTTCGTGGCACTTCACGTAGGAATTCAACAGGAACGAAACTCTTGACAGAAACACTTTGACTTGGAATTTTACTTTCCAGCTTTGCTGTAATTTCAAAAAAGAAAAAAAAAGAAAACACGGTAACTTTTGTGAAGTGAATTGTACGGACCGCGAAAAACAACTACTGCCGCGCCATCTGGATCGCGGTGGTCTGTAACGAAACTAAAACCCGGCGGGAATCCCCGGATGCACGCAAAGCAGCGGGCAGAAACGTTGGCGAATCGATGTGGAACGACGGATTCGGCGAGACGAATGGCATGGTGCGTGGCAGTTGCCGAAACGAGCCCCACCATGGCGGCCCATAGGCCTTGAAACGGTGACCAATGGCGGGACAAGGCAGAGCGGCTGGGTCCGCGCGACTTTCTACGCAGCTCTCTGGCTCCGCTGGCCCCAAAAAGACAACTGGGAATTCCGATTGTGATCAGGCTCGTCCTTTGGACTCCCCTCTAACTTCTTTTCAGGCTCGTGGCTCTTTTGTTTACTCCGCTGTTTCCTCTTTTCTCGTTCCATTAAAACGTCTGACGGAGAGAGAGAGAAAGAGAGGTGTGCGTTCTTCTCACGTGATCGAAAGGGGTGATCGCACTTTTCGAAACACAAGTGACGAACGAAAGGAAGTTTTAAAGTACGAGTAACAAGAAAATATTCTCTCGTCCATGCGTCAGAGGCTCTAGAAATATTTTTGCGAGTTTCGTTTAGATCCAGAATATCTTCTTTCGCGGATATTTTATTGAAACAGTTGGATAAATTATGATCTCTAGTACCCATCTGCCGTTTGGTATTATAGAAATTATGTTCGAGCCAAGTTTTTACTTTCGTTTCTGAAATGGAGGGAAGAGGGAGAGCTGTTTTTCATTTAAAATTAGTTTTACGGTTGCGAATGTTTCCAGAGTTTCCTCTTCTCCTTTTTCCTAATCGTTCAGCTTCCTGTTCGCACTGTTCCGAGTCCCAAGGGAATTGCAAAGTGGTTTTGGGATTGCTGAGGATTTATGTAGCCATAGTGTTCCTGTATGCTAGGGCTGATCTATCGAGCAGTGGCTCGTGTCGGTTCGAGACCGTGTGCCCGAAAACAGCGATTTATTAATCACCCTTGTCATCTGGAACACGCACGGCCGACTTCTGACAATAGCAGCCTGCTAGGCCGTGTGTCACCAGCAGAACAACCAAGCCTGCTCTGCACGTCGTCGCGGCACGACTGATCGATTATTTAAGTCGAACATGCCGCATCGGCGACGACAGCCAAACTCTGATCCCAATATTTGGACACGGCTCGATCGCTAAATCAGCTGAATCAGCAAGATCCTCGACAGCTAACGAGGAAACATCGTCCACCGAATGCATCGCCTCTCTTCCTCCTTCGTCGAGAACTAATCGAAAGCGTTTGAAATTTGAAGAAAAAGTGCAAACAAGTTAGAAACGCAAAAGCCAAAGTTCCCTTCGCAGGAACGAAATTACAAGAGACGAGAGAATGGAAAGAGAGTATCGGCGACTGTTCGCGAACCAAGTGAAAAAAAATTCTTGAATCCGGTTTCCAGACTCTGAGAATGTTGCGGCAAATGTGCGTATGCAAATTCGATGAAACTTCCCTCCGGGAGGCAGGTCCCGCGGGACGCAGGATCGGTAACGCAAGACTAGAAAGTTTGAGAACTGCGTTTGGGAGGGGATGAAAACCATAGGAGCAATCGTACAGCTAGTGGAATATCGATCCGGTCACAGTCGGTGGCTCCTTACCCCTGTCTGTGGCGCCTAACTCATGGGGTTTCTGGGTAGGGGGGCAGCCTAACCTTCGACACTAACCCTGACCCGCCCCACTGTAGCCGCCCGGCAATTCCTCACTTCTTTTTTTACTCTTTCTCTCTCTGTCTGTCTATCTTGATATCTCTGTCATTTATTCTTTGAAAATATCATCTCCCTCTCTGTTTGATTTGTAACTTCTTATTTTGGTTCTTGGAAATATTTCTTCACTCTGGGATCTGTGATAGTCTTGGGCAAGTCAGAGATAGTTTTAGATGTAAGATTTGAGGAATTCAGAGGAGTTTAGTCCTGGGGGGAGTGTTTAAAACCAAATATTTCTCAGCGACTGACGAAAGTCTCAGTTGAGAGATTTGGCCAGAAACAAACTGGATTTCGAGGGTTTCCGCTGTTCAAGTCCGAGTATCTTGGATTCTATTCGGGTTACAACCAATACTCGGTGATTCTCAGCATTCTGCGGAAGATCAAGCGAAAATTTCGTTTAAAGCTTCCCTGTTGTAATCCAGACGAATCTGGACGATCGTTTCTCGCCGCCTGATGGAAAAGTTTCATCGCAAACTTCATCGATTTCCAACCCCAACATCAAAGTTCCATCAATCAACTACGAAAATCCAATCTCCCTCTGGAAATATCAAACTTCCATCCGGGGAACCTTGACGCGCGACGTTCCTCCCCTGCGCGCAGTGACATTTTCTAACTCTTCCCGAGTGATATCCTCAGCCTCGTCCGTCCGTCGTGGAACTTTCTTTTCTGCTGGAAAGCAAACCGGCCCGGTCGGTGTTCAATTTCCAATAATTGCGGCTGAAAAGAGCCCGGTCCCCGGGTTTTTCTACGGCGACGATTCCTCCGCTCTGCCAGCGTGAAAGCCAGCGAAGAAACACATCGGCACCGTTATCGAAACACGTCCGGATATTATTACGGATATTGAATTCATGTCAGGGGGCTTGGACGTGCGCGTCGAATCGCGAATCGAACGCGCCCGCACGACAGCAACCGGCAGGACGCCGCGCCACGCGAAATAGCACATCAACAGGTAGCCTCTCGCGGTTTTTCTCGCATTAGCGCCGTTTAATCGAGCGAAATCCCCAGCCCCCAGCTCCGCGGAGAGTGAATTTCCTGCGAAGGACGGTAAATGGATGACGTAACTGACGACGAGGATGATCGGAGCCACGTATTCGATTTTGACGAGGAAAACGACTTTGGAAATATTTCAACGTCCTGTGACGTAACCAACTTTCAAATGTTCCAGATACTTTTTTCATATTAAAGGCAGTTTAGTTCAAGTTAAATGTATTTAACGATGAAAAAAATTCGATCTTTCCGGACCGGAAGATTTGAAATTAAAAAACTGCACGACTTGTACGATTCGTCTCACCGAAAGGCCCAGAAGCAACTGTTCCGACTAGGAAATGAAGACGACTTTTTTGCCACAAAATATTTTATTGATATGCAGCCACTTCTACTCGAGGTCTACGCCACGCCCCCTCACGAATCACGTGACCCAAATCAACCAATCGCTAATTTTCGTTGCGTTAGCGTTGCACCTGAAGAGGCCCGATTTTCTGCGTTACCCTCAAAAACTAAAATCACTTTCAGTGATAATTTAAACTCCTATTTGGAGTTTAGTTTTTATTTGGAACGTGGCAAGAGTCGTAGGAGGAAAGTTTGTCTCTTTGGTGAGTAACGGTGCACGACGATGCTGCCTCCTGCATCCTCTAGTAGCTTGCGGAAGGTTCACGGCTCGTCTGGAGGGAGTTGCAGGGCGGAGGGATTTATTGCTCGGAGGTCGCAGCCGGGATTCGCATCCTAGAGCTAGGCCAGGCATTGACCTAGATGCTCTGTTTGCGTCTCTAACGTCATTTTCACTGGTTTCCTTCTCAATTCCACTCCCTCTTTCTTTGCTCCACGTTTCACGGTATTTTCCTCTCGCGACTTTTTTTCAATTTTTAACACTGGACTTTGAAAGATGTGATGTTGGCCGAGAACGATCATTTGGTCTTTGGTTTGTACTTTTCGTTTTCAAAAAACGTATCCAAATTTTGTATTTTTGTGGTTTTTACAAACCCCAAAATTTTCTCAAAAACCACGTCTTGGAATTGAAACAAATCGACAGCAAAATAAGAAATTCAACGGAACTCTGAACCAAGTATTATACCAGGACCATCCGCAGATCGATAAGACGATCGGGAAACTCCAGCATACCGTGAAAAATACTGGGAACATCCGTCTAGCCGAGGAATATCCTCGAGCGAGTGCTTGCGCGTGTTTTCACTTGGTAAAAACAGAGGAAAAAGAGGAAAAAAGAGCGGGAAGGAGGGAGAAAGAGATTGATGGAAGAGAGCCAACCCAGGGCCAGGATCTGCAGTTGAACGAAGAGTAAGAAGGAAGAGTACGTAGGACCGCAGGGATACAGTCAGCGAACGAGGATGGAGAAAGCGGAGAGAGGACATCTAGGTCAATGCCTGTCCTCGCTCCAGGGTTCGTATCCCGGCTACAACCTCCCGATCAACACCACTACCACCACCCTGCAACCCTCTCTGTACCGAGACTCGTCTCTCGTCCAACCACCGCGCCCCTCGGCAGCGTGTGGCGTATCTCGAAGCGTCGCCATAATTGCATCCTTTGTATTCTTCGTACAAAACACATAAATATTCGCAGACATTCCCAAACGAAAATTTAAATTTTCGCGTTAAATGTTACGAGAGAGAGAGAGAGAGAGAAGTGGAATTTAAGTGATTTCTTTCGTTTCATCAGGCAGGTGACTGATTTTTTTTAGGAAAGACCTAGCATCTTTAGTAGACTATCCTATCATTGGTATCGTTGGTGGAGCTAGCATCTTCAACATCTTTAATCTATCTGCAGTATCTATGGTTCCAACATAGCGAGGATTATTCGGGACTATTCTTGTTTTGTAAACTACACCCTCGCTTGGAACTTCGTCAGACCTGTCGAATCAAACTGTTCTGCCAAGTGCGTCGATTTTTTTTTTCTTGACGTTCGTTCAGTTCGTCTCGTCTCGACGAGAGGCGATACCAGCGCATCTGGAGCTTAAAAAGCTGAGGGCTCGGTTCGGAGTTGCAACGCCTAGCATTGTGCAAGACGCACGTGACCATAGTAACACGTTCCACTAGGCGGCAGACACTTTTCTCGGTCCTCTGCGGCCAGAATCCGAAGTCTGGAGTGGCCTCGAAGAGGATCTAACCCAGACCTAACCCAGACCAAGCCGGAGAAACTTGAGACGACGGTGGATGGCGTGGTGGTGGCTGTGCTTGCAGCGGTGTGTTGGTGCCGTTGCAGGATCGATCTGATGGCCTAGTTACCAGGAGAGAGTGAGACACGGGCCAGCGAGAGGGAGAAGAGCCTAGGCAGACGCGTACGCTGGGTGGGGCGAAAGTCACCGCCTGGTTATGAAGAAGGGTTGCTAATTCAAACCTCGGCTCGTCTCGCTCGTTTCCGATGTCGAATTTTTGAAAAAATCCTCAGATTATTTGTTTCTTTTTTTTTTTTTTTCAAGTTCTCGAGTTCCCGGTACGAAGATTCTTCGGGGATTGCGCCAAGTGTTGTCTGAGTGTTGAGAAAATTTCACAAGGATATTCGAAATTCGTAAGAAGTTGGCGAAGAAGTTTGAAGTGGGTCCCTAGCGAGGCCTCAAAGTGCATACAGAATTCCTGAGTTTGTTGATTGTAGGAAGCTGAAAGATTCGAGACATCTAGAACTAAGTATGATACTTGGGTTTGATTGAGTACGTCCAGTCAGTAGCACTATACCAGATTGTTACGCTACTCAGATGCACTACATTGCAAAAACAGGCTATATACAAAAAATGCTACTAGATTACTCAAACATAAAAAGTCCTATCTACAGATTTGTAGAGATCTCATACCATTTCAGAACTAGTGCCATGTAGCTGCCAAAATTTTCATACGCGAGTATGACGAGTCCATTTTGTCGGAGGCAAGGAACACAGTGGCCGTGGATCTGACCTGGATGCAAGATTCATCAACGATCATGCCCAGCAGCCAGACGAGTCAATTTTTCCCGCCGCATCCAGCAAAGAACTCGATGATCCTGACTATTGTTGACCCCGATTCGAGGCATCGGGGCCGTGATTATCGCGGCGAGACGCGATACCAGGCCTTTTCGTTCACGTTACGACAGCCATTATGTAATCGTTACGCTGGCTAGACGTTTAAAAGGGGCCTCTGTTTATCTTCGGGTCGTGAGCTGCATGATTCGAGCTCCGCTCGAGTTAATTAAATGCCAGCCTCGTCGAGTTGGTTCGTTTCCGTTTGATCAAACATACATATACAATCACTATGGGGATTTCGGCAACCTGGTTTGGAGAAGTTTGGTATCTCGATATTAACTAGCGTAGAGACCAATTTTTTTGTTGGAAAACAAAAGTGTCTTTGCGTTGTTCAGGATCACTGCTTTGAAGAGCAATTCAAACGAATTGCCAGTCGCGGCAAGTACGTGTTGTTTCTAAAAGATTTTCCTCTTTGTTAATTTCAAATTAGAGCGGAGATTGTTGATAATCTCAGTTTAATCCGTGACGGACTGCTATTTTCCTATTTGAGCCCGATACAAGCGATGCACTCTCGAGCGATCGATAAGAATCGACATTGATCCAAATGAGCGGCTCGATGTTTGCACGATCCGAGCTGAACGTGTTCGCTGTCTGCTGACCCACAAGTAGGTCGCGGCAGCCTCCATCAACACAAAGTTCACGGTCCACAGCAAGAATACCTTTGCAACTACGAAATCCTTTGTGACACTTTATTCACAACTGGCAAATTATCATCACGATATATTGATATGTTTGTAAAAGTTTGCTGGCTCGATCGATCGACGATTGATAGATTCGAATCCCAAATCACAGATTTCGCGACCTTTAGAATTTCGTTTCCTCCAATTAGAATGATCGTTAAAAAACGAAGGAACGCGTTAGCCGGAGAAAACGTCGGCGCGAACAGTGAACTATCTGGGAATGCGGCGAAAAATCTCAATTGAATGGAAAACAAGTTTTTAGAGAGAGGCCTGTTTTCCATTCGAGATCAAGTCCATCGCTATTCCACCTCAATTAAATCGAGAACGAGCGAACGTGAGAGAGTACGAGTTACTGAAAAAAATTCCTCTCGTACGTTGATTAACTGATTTTTCGTCATTATTAATTATAGATCCCGAGCGTCGGAATCCTCTTCATTATCGTTCAATGGATCTTCAAGTTATTCTTATGGAAATATGGAACATAAAATTGATTATTTAAGGGAAAGATAACGTTGATGAATTGCAATTATAACTTTTTCTTGCGCTAATTGTTGGTAAATTAATGATATTATTCATGGAAATTAGCTCTACAGCAGCGAAAGAGTCGTACGTTGAAGAAACTTGTTAAAGCTGACTTTGGCGTATGAAATAAATGTCGTTACTGGTTTGTCAATTGTCAGAAAAATTCAAAATTTTGGTTACAGTTTTAGAATCACTCGGATCGCAGAGTTGTAATGGAACAAACGAAAATTGCATTTTTAAAGGAACCCACAATTTAGATTCTTGATGTCAAAATTCAAATGTGGTGGGTCTGTTTCCGCGAAATGAGCAGAGAAATTTTGACCAAATTTGGGCTGAACACTTGGCTCATAGTGCTAAATAAATTGCGCATGCAGTTTTTCAATAAAACTGTCAGAAAAAAAAATTGGACGATGAATGAAAAGTAGCTCTGAAGCTGGTGATCATCAACGCGTGCATAAAAATCTATCATTAATTTTACTAATTGCACTAAAATATCGAAACAGAATAAGAAGATGGCAGATACAGGACAACTGCACAGAAATTTTTCTAGATCACTGTCGTGCTTGCGAGAATATAAAAAAGAAAAAGAAGTAAGATGAGTAAAGATCGTGATTTCGTGGCGAGTAAGTCGCAGAAAGAGGCGAGG
>KQ435798.1:1609780-1631507 GCA_001276565.1 Melipona quadrifasciata | reverse complement strand
AACGTTCGTATGCGTACCTGACTGGTCGGGCACCCGAGCATCCCTAGTCATTAGCCGTTGAACTGCAAGCGTACGCGAAATGAGACGAGAAACCGCAAGTTTCGAAACCCGAGACGAAAAATAACAGGCAGAAACTGCAGTTTCTGCTAGTTTATCATTAAAGTTGATCGTTAAATCGCCGGATTCCTCATACGGCTGGCTAAAAGCGAAGTCTGCTGTTCCATTTAAGCAACGTTAAAAACCACAGCACGGTGGATTATTAATACGGCTTTCGCGTGAGATAAGCAAACCTAACCTTTACACTCGTGACTCGGCTGCTCGTGCCGACGAACATCTAGCCCCCGTACTGTTTCTAATATTGATTTATCCCTGGCCACGACGTTCGATGCACGAACTTGACGGAATTTCTACGATCAAGGATACACGCTGATACACGCGGAGACATTTCAAAAGACAGACGGACGGAAATACTCCAAGATAACGAAAATCATAACCTATAAAAATTCTGTAGCGACAGAGTATAATTACATGGACTGTAATTGTATTTAATTATATTTAATTAGTATAGATTAGATAATTTTCTAAATTAATCGCGGCCTGACGACGTTATTATTGACAATCGTCGATGGTTATTGAACGCTACAGGTGTTTTTCGAAACTGGTTTTCAAGGAAGCGGCAGCGTGACACTCGAGTTTATAGCGATATCTCGGTGAACGAAACCACTCCCATGTGGTATTAAAGATTCAGCAAACGTTCCGGGGACAAAAATGCATCCTCAGCTATTGTCCTCGGTTCGTCCTTACTCCACGCTAGCGATGCACATTCCGGCCAGCGCTGCCAGAAACGTCCAACCTCCTGTCAATTTACTTTCGACGTGACCAAAAATTCCCCATCATCAACTCGTTCCACTTAACCAATAAATATCCCATAAATATCCCTCAAGCTTTCACATTTAACTGACAATATGATAGACGAAAACGACAACGTCAACTTGACGACCAATTGAAACAGTATTATAAATAAAGAAAGTTCCACGGATGGATCGTACACGCTGTATAATTTGTTCAATTGTTGATAAATTTTCTTACAAGTTTGGCGACGGATCTTTAATTCAACCTATTTCTGAGAATCTAAAAATTTCGCAACTCTCTGTAGTTTGTAACACCATTAATTGAACGAAATTAAACGATACGATGCAATGATAAAAATTTGTCAAACATTCGTTAACGTTGAGGTTAACGAATTCCGTGGCTTTTCTTGAAACTGTCCCTGCGAAAAGCACTGGAACCCCAGTTGCTGAAAGCGTACTCATTCTCCCATTCTATCTCAATCTCCCATTCTAACCCCAGCTATCTCATCATTTACGAGTTCTTTCGAGACGTTTTTTCATCGTACGTGCCACCGCGCATCGTTCCCTTTCTCGTTTGAAACGCTGTTGAGGTTATGACACTGTTTCTTCATGTTTCATCCTTGTTTCGATCTTTTGCACGTAAAGCAACGCCAGTCGATATCTGTTTTATCGAAAATAAAGACTGTAGGTAGATAGTATACGGGCAAATAATTGAAAAACAACACGTTGAGAGTTTGAAAAAAAATCGTGACGAGTTCAGGATATGGGGATGAGAGTCACTGACGCAAAACCACACGAGTCTATCGTCCTCAAGAACTCTCGGTATGAGCGGACAATGTTTTCAGCTCGGTCACTAGTGCCAAGGGAAAGCGCCCACAATGCAATCGAGGAACCTACCATCTCCCACAAAAACATGAGCTCGTGCCTACACTTGCACCTAGCGAGGTGTTCGAACGAGATTTCGTATCCGAACAAATTCAACTTGAACCAAGCGCATTCTGACGACGAGTTGTTTAGACGCTGATGTCTGTGCAAAATTCCTCCAATAGAATTTCAAATCGTCAAGTCCGACGACTGCAATCCCCTTCGATTCGAATTCGTCACTTCCCAAGGACTTGAACAATCCTAACAATCCTAACGTGAAGTCAAAAACTCTAACGCGATAGGTGGACAAATTGTCAAGAGAGTCGCAATGCTCGACTCAAACCTATCGCTAGCTAAGAGTTTGGCCTATACCGCGCACTCGGTCACTCGCACTGTCCACAGAGTCCGTCGGCCGTGTGTGCATTCACCAGTTTCATCCATACGCGCGTACCCACACGCGAGCCGACTTGGACGTGGTGGAACGACGACGATGGCGAGGGCGGGGAGTAAACCTCGAGCGGAGCGCGGTTGTATATGTGGGCTAAAAATGATACGCTGGCTGAGGTGACGTCATGCGAAGTTAGTCCGTCTGCCGACGATTGCACTGGCTGCAGCTTCGCAGTTGTTACGCCCGGCAACGATGCGGCTCCGACCGGCACAACAGCGTCAAAGTCGCCGCGAGTAGTATCGTTCGGTTTACGCGCTTCTTTATGCGAGCCGCGCGCCATCGGATCCGGTTTTCTGGCTACGCTCCCGAGGATCGATCACCGTGGACGCGCGTTCAGAGAGAGGCCAGAGCCTTGTTCGCTGGAATCGATCCGGGTATATGGGTTCTTCGGTAACGAGTATTTAGCTGGACGTCGAGCAAGGTCGAATTCTTTAGCGCCGATTTATCGCGCAATTTTTTTTTCTTCTCTTTCGCACCTTGGCTGGTTTTGCTTGTTGCTTGCGGTGTGGCCACATGCGTCTCGGCGCATTCAGATTTCAGTTACAATTATTGGGTTCCAAATCACGATTGTCACTCGCGACTGATCATTTTTTTTATTGGATTATGTATCAGGTTTGTTTGCGCATTACAGGTTAACACGATCGTACCGTACCTTTTGGGTCCTTTTTTGACTCTCCAACCTCTCTGTTTCGTGTTTCAGCACGACAGAGATCAATGACTGCCGCCATTGTTGAACCGAAAAGAAGAGGAATAGATAAACGAACGTTTCGATGACTCTCTCAAGAATTAATCAGACTTATCGATGGGACTATTAACCTCCTTTTTATCCGTTCTTCGACTATTTTATCAAGGCCTAGCGATTGACGAGATCCCATTAATTTCTAAATCGAAAGGATCGTAGATATTAGGGGGGGATTCGTCAAAAGATCTCTTATCCCATTGACAAAACAACAATAAAGATAGCAAGCTCCAAGATAAAGGTTACATCTTCCAATATGGACACGAGATGGATTTTTTCTCATTTTCTCCACACTTATCGGCGAATCACGGTTCGAAGAACATAAATTCTGCTTCAGTGCCAACACCAGCGAATATCAGTTGATCGCCATATCAGCTGACTTCGAGTCACGTCAAGGCTGCAGCAGAGATCAAATGAATAATGTACCCCTTTCAGCCAGCTGCATAACACATCTCGGATCATTTTTAACACTCGTTTGATAATAATGCGCGATCCAGCACGTATCAAAGTATCGTTATTCTCGCATGTTCATTCCGCCGGGAGGAGCAAGGAAAAAAGCCGTATCACTTTAGAGATGCGTAGATATTTGTGCGCCGGTTGAGGTTAGGTTTGCCTCAAGAGTCCACACGACTCTTTGTACGTTTTTCCTATAGAAAATGCGAGCCAGATTAATGAAACGATGTCAGGACGTGAATATTAACGGAAAAGAAACGCGTAGATATTTATAGACGAAGGTAAAAACTAGAGTGGACGGTGTCTGCAAAGAGATTGCAGACGCACAGCAGGCTGCGGAAAAAGGAATCTGCTCAATGCGAATGGCAGAAGAAATTATGTATTGCACAGAAATTTCTTAAAAGATCAATGTAAAAGTAACTAGAAAATTTTTAATGCTTCCCTTCTAAAAATCTTTGAAAAATCTTTACAAACATTCCACAAATTTTCTTCCTTTCAAATATAAATCTACCAATTGAAAATCTTTGTCACTCTCTCCTCGACCGAACGATAAAACGGAGCAACAAATTTCGTTGGAGAAGGGGGGACGACTCGGTTCGATCTAGTGACCACCGATGAATGCGTCAGCCAGAAATACCTGGCACCTAGCTATCAATTGCGCAAGCATCTTGCCAGACAAATAGTTATTGACCTTTATTACCATCGGAGCCGACGCAACGGCCACTATCAGGCTAAATTGTTCGACAACGTAACATTTCACTTCGATCGAACCCAGCCGTCTCTGTTTCCACAGGTCCGGAGAGGAATGTACACGTTCGGTTTGTTGAAAGTAAAGTCAGCTGAGAGACACTGGCCTCGTTTAAATCCGACAGGCGTCGCAACGCGGAGAAATTGAACGGCCGGAGACGCACGGTCACATTTTCGAAACGCACTTTCGCGAATTCAAGCGAGTTTAATTCTGTCGTTGCGCAAAGGATCGCGAGAACTTCAAAGAATGGCGGCGAATTTCGCTCGCCTGTACACGCTTCCTGGGATCGCGTTTTTTTTTTTTGCGAAAAAAGAAAAAATTAAAAGAACTCGGAAGATTCAACTCGGATCAATTTTTCAGATCGTAAACTTACAAGAATGCAGCTACTTTGTTAAATTGATCTTGAAATTCTAAATTTTGCAAACTGAATTTTAGAATTACGTTACGTTTAAAAAGTTCAACAACTGAGTTTTACGTTTAAAATTATACGTCGTTAGGTGTCTACGATCTGCTCGTCAAAGATAAGATTACAAATTCGGATATCTTCGAGCTTCGACGATCAACGCAGATGATCAGTTTGCAAACAACTGGAATATTCAACGCAAGTTAAATAAATCTAATCGGGACTTCCGGTCTAATTAAACATTCTAACCTGATTATTCGTCACAATATTTAGGTATATTTAAATATCTTGATATGTGTTGAAATATTATTATTTAAATTAAATAAATTAAAACAACAAAAAAGATTAGAGTCCTTTAATGCGTTAAAATTCTAAGGTATATTTGAAAATTGAATTGTAAAATTGTAGAATTGTGAAAGCCTAAAAGTTGGAAAAATTCAATACAAATAGTACGATCGAGTGGAATTTCGCTCTTTAGAATTTTTTTACGAGAAGAAAATCGTACGAGTACTGGAAAGTGATAGGAATGGTCTGAATGCAGTTTCATCGAAAGAATTGCCAGCTACGTGTAATTTTCCGCAACACCGTGGCACCCAGCCGATAAGGAGCAATTTGATCGTCACACTGCATTTACCTCGGGCCGCTTTCCGCGCGTGGAAAGCCACGAAAGCGAACGTCGGATAAAACAACGCAACGATCCTCCGGAGATCTGTCGACAATATTAACGTAAACTTAAATTGTTCCGCCAATTAATTAAGCCAGCCAACTTTCTTTTATTGCGCCGTTTACCGCGCACTCCAGGGCCGATATCGCGAATTTACTCGGCCGTTTCCTCGCTCTCGGATTAACTCGCCAGACCAATCTGTCATCCAACAAATTCCTATACGAAGAAATTAAATTTTAAGAAATTTTTGTTCCTTAAGACAGAGAGGGGAACCGATCATTAATTATATTTCCGAATCACGTTCATAGATATATTCGGGCGATTATTTCTGTTTAATGGATAAAGTTGCAATTTTGAATTAATTTCGTCGTCGAACAGAGAGAGGCTTTATCTGAAGGCAAAGTAAACACGATCGTATAATTTTATCAGACAACCTGTTACGATATCGGTTGCTCATAGATATCTATTTCTTAGGGTGATAAAAAAAAAAAGGAAGAGGAGGAGAGGGTGATCGAAAAAAGGAGAAGGAGGAGAGGGTGATAACAGTGGGAAGAGAAGAAGTATTGGCAATCTCGCTCTCAGAGTTAAAATTTTAGAAATTGGTTACTACAGCTCAAACACAACGAAGAATATTGTACTTTTATTCTAATCCCCAAAATAAATTAAAGATCCTTCATTTATTCCCAGAAATAAGAAATTAGTCCACCTCAACGCTTATTTTGAACTTTTAAGCACGCATCTGTTACTTCATTAAAATGAAATTGTATAAAAATAATACATAGCTGTGTAACAATGTGATTGTAAGAATAGCAGGACGTGAAAGAGCACGTACGAATATCTAAAGGAATAGAAACGTCAGTCGCGAAAATTTTAGCTGGCGATCGTTTCGAAACAATGTACGTACTATCAAAAGGGTGAGCGAGATTTTCGGCCGCCAGCGAAGCAAATGGCCGATAAAATCAGGCAGCGGTGGATCAAAGGGGCCCGGGCAACCTGTCGTCGAGCGTCGCGTCTGTTAATCAGGGGGACGGACGTTTACCGAGAAACGTCCGGTCAAAACACTCGCGAAATTGGGACGCGTGCCTATTTTTCGAGCGTGACGCAATCAGTATGCGCCGCGGTGCATCTCGAGCCGGGGCCCGATGCTTTCGAGCCGGGTAATAGCAGCGCGAAGTGAGTCGAGCCGGGTCAAGCCACCGAACATTTAATTTTATCGTGTGTCGCCACACGGTTCTTCTTCTCCGATAAAACGACGCCTCGAAAACAATCCAAGACGGTGGCCGGCCGGAGAAAACAGCGAGCGATTTCAACGTGTCTCGCCGCAAGGTATGTCGTCTATCTGATATCTGTGTGAAAATGCGACAGATGCGACAGCGACGCGCGCGCGAAAGTTTTCGCCGCGCGTTTTTCAAAAACGAGATTATACGTACAGGGTGCGCCACAGAGAGTGTGGACAATGATTCTACTAGTATATCCCAGTGAAAATGAGAGAACATTTTTTTCATTTCAGGCTTCGATTCTTTGAAAGTTTGAAAATTTGTCAAGCACATTTGAATTTGGCTGAATTATCCAACGTCTGTTTTACATTCATCGCCGGATATTCAAATCCTCCTCTCGCTTATCAAAAAAGAAAGAAGCATTCCCTGGAACCACAGAAGGTAGAGGAAGTTTCGTGCACGTTTCATGCTCCAGTAAGACGTGCGTCGCGTTTTAAAAGGATCGTCGGGCGAGCGAGACGTAATCCCTGTGGCGAAGATCTGACTCGCAAATGCCTCGATGGCCTGGTTAAAAATGCATTTCGCCCGAGAAGGGTTTCCCCGTCCCGGAAGGGGGATAACCTATGCACGGATTCAGCCAATAAGCCCGAAAAGGGGTCGGTAACACAGGGAGCCCGGCGACTTCGGTCGGTCAGGCAGAATGAATCGCGTGAACGAGCTCGAAATCGAAGCGTTATCGATTCCCAGACGTAACGGGGGAGGCTTGGAAAAGAAAGAAAGAGCAAAGAAGTCCTGCTAGCTCTGTCCGGTTAGATAACACAGGGTCACCAGGTCATCGTTGTCTTCCGACAACATATCCCCAAGTTTCCCTGAAATATATCGCTGTTACACTCGCATATTTCTGGAGATGGGTCGTTGCTTCTGTTATTTAACTCGCGATTGCCGTGTACAGCGATGGTCTCCAACACTACGTTGCAAATAGGTTTGGAAATTCACCAAGAAAATCCATCAGATTCAAAACTTTCCCGACTACCATGCATTTGGAAGAAAAAGCAGTACTTTTTCGAGTAAACAGATCTGAATTTGGAATTTTATCTTTTATCTTTCTGGAAAATAAAAAAAAAAGTACTGCCAAGTACTGCTACTTTATCAAAAATTCCCTATATATATGTATTCCCTAAATTCTTATTCTTCAAATTCTCCGACCGCCAATGAACGAACCATTACATTTCGTAACAAGTATATTGGAATCCTACAAACTGAATCTCGGGTACTGGATTTAATACCAATTTATAGATACGTATTGAACTTGATCCTATCACCAGCGATGCGTTGTATGCAACATTCGCGCGCAGACGCCCGCGCATGCGCCTGTTTAGCGCCAATTCTTCTCGTCAAATATCTGATTCCCGATTGTACAATTTTTTCCCCCTCCCCCCTCTCGGTCTATTATATTGAAAGCAAACAATCGCCGATTAAATATTTTCTTTGTGCGCTCGCACGGCCAGGAATAAACCTGATAATTCGAGCGAACGTGGGTGAATGAGAGCGATTGTTTTCGAATTGTTGAATATTATTGTGGTTCGAACTGATTCATCCGAGAGCCAAGGTTCGAAAAGCAATGAGCCGCGTAGATATTTCGGATTCTCGAGAAGCGATCAATTTGAATGCGTTCGACGATCAAGTTGGTTTAAAATTATCACAATTAAAATAATTTGCAATTGCGAGCGACACGATGAAAAATTTTGCAATCTCAGATAATGCTTGTTGATTACAGAAAAAGAAGAATGAAATTTTTGTCAATATTAACTATTGTTTCGTGATTTCCTAAAATAATATGTACAGATATTATTACTAGTCGATTTGTTAAAAGTGACACGACCTCGTGCGTTCAACACGTGAGGCAAACTTCAGTTGGAAAGCGGACAAAGGCCTCTGAGGTGATCGTCGAAAGAAAAACAAAGTTTTTTAGGTGGTCGAACACCTTGGTCTCGGACGCGATTACGAACGCTACAAACGTTCTGAGACAAACGAACGACTTGGAAACACGATCGTAAAAAATTTAAAAATGAAACTCCATTAAAGCTACCATTCAACGTTGAACACATTGCGAGAAAGAAAAATATAAAACGTCGAATGGCTTAAATTAGCGTCTAGTAAAAGTTTATTGTCAATTATATTGGAAAAATTCTGTTGTCATTACGCATTTTATTGTTAACAACTAATTCACGAAGCAATGAAAAAATAAATAATTCCGGAAGAAATTCCATTAAGTTGACGCAAAATTCAAATATAAAGTTGCTCTTTGAATTTATAAAAAAATAATTCCACTTAAATCGCACGAGGGTCTCAAAATAAAAATTAATTCAAATTTCTAGAAAGTTGAGCAGTCTCATATTCATATTTCTTACGAAGGAATCAAAACTCATGGAATAAATATTTCATTTAGATAAAATAATTCCTAGATTGATATTTTTGGACTCGTTAATATCCCTAGATTAATACGAGAATATCTCTAGGTTAATCCTATAGATTCCCAGATCCCTATGATTGTTAAATTAATTCCTAGAATTTTAAAATTCCCAGAAATTTAATCTTACTTCTCCTCCTGGCGGAAACAAAATTCACGCAATTCTCTGAAATCACAGATTGTTCTGTAAAAACAACCGCCCAAATAAACAAAAAGGAAAGAAAACGGGAAGAATGGACAGTTTTCAAAGTCTTTCTGGTTTAACTTCCAACCGAAAAAACCATTCTTTGGACTTGAAGACGCGAGGAAACGGGTGGAGAGAAAGAGAGAGACGATCGACAACATCGTCTGGCCGTGACAAAGGGGTCATTCTAAATTTCAAAGCGCAGACGAAAGAAAAGCAGCCGCGAGAAAAATAAGCGGAGTTGCAACGCGGTCACGGTGTAGAAATCGGAACGCTAAAGGCTCTTTTTCAAGTCGGCGTCCGTGCTTACGTAACTGCGCGCCGCGTGTGCGCGCACGCGCACACACGTGTGTTGGTGCCACCTAAAGAAACAGAAAACTCGTCATCTATACGGTAGAAAACAGCGACTCGGCGTTTATCATCGCGTTTTTTGCCCCTTAAACCTCTTCCTCGCCAACACGTGTACACGGTTTACTTGGGCAATTTCTTTATTGTTTATTCCAGTACGTCCTGCTTCTTTCGAATTTTTATATATTTTGCCATTGGAGTCACATTAGATTGAAATATACATACTGAAACGTACTGTAATTATGATTTAAAATTTGCAAAATGTTTATTGCAACTTAAGAACTTTTTACGTGTCTTTTACAATGTGACACGAGTCACTCACGTGAGAAATTTTTTAATCGTTGAAATTTGTGTCATTTCAATCCTAATCTTAAAAATCACTACGGCAGTCTGTGTAAAAACATTGTTATCCCGTACGATTTCTTACCTTCGAATATTGATTACACTATAAATTGGCAAGGTTGAATAGAAAAATTATTAATCGCCAGTAATTTCGTACAATTTTCTATATTCTTTCTCACGCCAGTTTTAAACGTCAAGTTTGAATATCGATTAAATTTGAAAACACGTCCAATCGGAGAAATTCGAGTTTGTGTCGATACGATAAGTTTACGACACAGTGATAAGCATTTTACATCTTAACTTTTCCGACACAAGTTGCCGATAGCTTTAATGTTAAATTACGTCCACCTTTATTGATGGTTTAATTAAATTGCATCCAGTTAAAAATAAACAGCTGCAACGCGTATGAATAAATTACACGTATTTATGCAAGCTCACATTCGTTTCTAAATATAAGCGAAGAAATAAAACCTAGAGAATAATTTGCTTGATCTTCTAAATGTCGTAATTGGTCCTTCGTTTCCAAAATTTCCCATATTTTTCAATATCACGCGCACTCTGTGCATCGCGGCAGGATAAAAATTGTGAGATTGCAAGATTAAAAAGTTCAAAATTGACGAATTATAACCCCATTATATAAACTGTTTGTCTTCTAAGAAATTCACGTATTTAAATTCCTGGTAAATGCATAAACACCCGATAGGCGCAGAAGAAGCTTTATTCTCGCGGTGCGACGACGTTGGAGGCCGTGGATCTGCACCGTGATAATGCACGGCTCTTATCAGTCTCCGGAGGAAAGCCGTGAGCTCCCTGTGGCCTTATCATACCAGCTATCGATGTAACATCGGATAAAACAGCTCGAGGAACACTCCAAGCCATTCGAAAAAGAAATATATATATCGTCGGGAAAAAATTCAAGATTAACAGACGAACCCGCGAGTGCAATGCAAACAGTCTTTTTCTTCCCTTCTTTTCCTTCACTTTCTACGGCGTCACGTCGACGCCATCATCGAAAAGACAAATTTCTCGATACGAGAAGTTTCACCGTACAGCTTGACTGACGAAACATTTTAAAGATCGCAAGACTTTTAGGTTAGGTTTAGGTTAGGTTTAGGTCAGGTTTAGGTTAGGTCCTGAATTTCAAGGATTAAAGATTCTTAATTTTAAAAATTACAAGTTTAAAACATTTGGATTCTGAAAATGGCTAAAATGGCTCGAGAACTTTCGAGAGCTCTCAGATTTTAAAAGTTAAAAACTTAAAGACTCAAAGTTTTTGAATTCTTAAATTTAAGCTTCAAAGATCCACGACGCAAGAAATTTCGAGGATTCAAAAAGTTATCCATCGAAAGTCCAATCTCTTGATATGAAAATTTACATTTTAACGGATCCGTGCAGTAAAATTTGAATCGTAACTAGTTCAACTGCGATCCAGCGAAACTGCTCTGCGGCAAAACACGAAGATTAACCTAGAAAACTCTCGAAAACCCGACCTTTCGCAGCGAAATTAATCGAGTCAGTTTCGTGATCTTCCAATAACCATTCTTCCCGCCGAAATTATCCTTGAAATTCGAGTTCGCGATCCTACCAACTCGACGGCCGAGCCTTCGAACTGACACTTTCAAAAAGAAATCGAAACAGCCGAGATAAATGTTAAAACGCAGGTGAAATTTCGTCATCCCGCGTTTTGGAATAACTGGGGGAATTATTCTGGTTTTTGCGCAATAGAGGGGAGATTCGTCGACGAAATGTCGCAATCGAAAATGGAACGGAGAGTTTCGCTGAAAATTTGCCATTTCGATTCGAGGGAATCGTACGCCGAGGACCTCCTTTTCCAGCGAGCTATCAACGCTCATGGGATATGAACGTTTTCAGAAAAAGTAGAACATCGTCGAACGGCGACAGAGCGTGTCTCACGGTCAGAAGTGTGTTCACGAGAGCCCATATCGAATCGTTTGTGGCCGACTTTGAAATTCAAATGCGAACCCACGCGTGACTCTGTCGACTGGTCGTCCGTTGTTCTCGAGTACTTGGATATTTTCTCTAATGGAGTAACGAGAGGATCGAAATTATTTGTCGTTCGATGTTCAATGGAAAAGAGAGAAACTTTCGATCAATTGGAACAGAACGACTGGCTCTCCAAGTTGCACAGATTGATAAATTGGGAAATGAAAGATCAATAATAAAAAAAAGGAAACATCGTTTCAAATATATTTATCGGGGAATATTTTATTTTAAAATTCGTTCGACAAGGATCATCGGATCAGCGTTCCCAATCCCGAGAGCTTACTCTCGGATTCGCTTCAATCAGTGACGATATCTGTAGATTTAAATTTCCAAGCGACGGCGGCCAGTCGTTAAATTTGAATTTGTAATAGGAACGGACTCGCTGCATGGACATTTCTGCGCAGAAAACTCGTGTTGTATTTCTGTTTCTTTCTCTCTCTCCCCCCCCCCCCCCCCCTCTCTGTCTTTCTTAAATAAATCATCACTCTCGATTAAATAAAAAATTTACGACAAAGGAGAGACATTAGCAAAGACAGAATTTCGTACAATTAAGTTACGTGGATGTTTTTTTTTTTTAATTTAGAAACTAAAATTCTGAAAATTCGACATGAAATTTTGAAAACTCGAGAATTTTTCACGTAGAAATCAAAAAAACTTCAAAGATTCAGTGTCCAGGAAAATCTTAAAATTCTACAGCTTCGACATTTCTACGAACCGACACTTCTATTCTACTTCAGATTAGAAACTTCTCAAGATTCGAAATTCCTGTAGGCAAAAGTTCCAAGTAAGCTCGTTGAAAGCGGTCTTTGTTCCGCAGAACGACGTATGATCGAGAGCGCGGAGGACCCAATACGTTTGTTTACACGGGATCGACTGGCCACTGACCACTGGCAAAAAATCGTGGCGTGATAACACGAAAATAATAAAACGCCTGGCCGTCGGGCGCGCGGGGTGACGAACGCGCGCGAAAAGAATCCGCTTTCCACCCGTGGACGTACATGTGTACTCATAGTTTACATCGCGGAGACTCGCACTCGTGCACTATTCGTCGCACAGATAGGGTTGCGATATTTTTAGAAGCTATTCTATTTTCGCGTGAGATGGACTCGCGATACGCTCGGCCGATATTTGTCGTCGGTACACGCGTCTCTCGCTATTTACGGGAGGAATCGAAAGTGAATCGGGATCCGACTCGATCGTCCACCTTCCTTTCATTCACCGGCCGCGTACTTCCAATGACGATTTTCACGTAATATATACAGTGATTATTTCGCACGATGTACAAACAAAAATTTAAAAACGATGTACGATCTCGTCATCTCCTCTTCCTTATTCCTTTTCGTCAACTTTTTGTTCACTTGTGTATACGACAGCGCATGTACAACTTATTACAAATATTCTATTTATCGGTTACTACAACGGTCGGTGACTTTACTGTAGAGTTGTGCGATTCTCGGCGACGCTATCGTGACGTCGTGTAATTTTATTCGTCTGATCTGCGAATTTTTTGCGGTCTCAGATGCATAAAAATCAACAGACTGCTAACAGAAACCTATCCAACCGCGTCGAGGCGCGAGAAGTTTAAATTTAATTTAAAATTTAATTATTAATTGAAAGTCAAAAATTACAACGAGACCTAAACTGACATTAATAAGATTCTCTGCTGTTACGCAAACTGCTAATCTTCATTGTTGAAAACTAACGGCAAAGACTCTGATGAAACGGAAAAAGGCGTAAATGTACAGAAAGATCCACGGTTTGTTGCATATGTAACAAACACTCTCACCAATTCGAACTCGGCGTCTCAAAAATACGCCAGTAAAAGACGCCGGATCAGAAGATAAAGACGGGAGGATCGATTAATTTTCAATTCATCCGTACGTCAGGCTACAAATGATAAATATCAGATGGAATTATTAATGAAAGAACGGTACCCCTGGGCTGGAACGTAGTAAAGAAAAGTTTATCCCGGCGCATAAATTGAACGTGACGAGGGAGAGAGAGAGAGAAAGCGCGCGCGCGCGCGCGCGCACCAACACACTGCCGACCCACTGCCGGTCCCCGATCTGACCTCGCGCTCACATTCGTTCACGAACCTACCTCACTTTGCCCCGCGACAGACGTAAACAAAACCGTACAGCGCCCCATAAACAGCCATCTATACACGGCGTCATTATTTAAGCCGTCTCGCGCATATTTTGTCCCGATAGCGGCGAAATAACCCCCAGAAAGAAGAAGAAAACGAGCGATTACGACTCTGCGCGCTGTTAAGCACGTACGTTTAGGCTTTTAAAAAGAAAATGTGAGAACGTATTGAACTTTCAAGCCAGGCCTTCGAATAAAAATTTGCTCGACCGAACTACGGAGGCTTAAAACCACAGCACGTACCCTCCTTTCCCAGCGAAACGTTCTTCCACCGTCGTTCTACATTTCATTTTCGTAGTATCGGAGGGATAAGGTAATAAAATAATAATCTGCGAGAGGCCTATAAGTTACTCGAACAAAGTCGTCTTTGTACGTGTGCAATAATTATTCCTATAACCGTAGCGGGACGTACACGATGAACCGAGTCTGGCTGGTAACACGCTGAATCTACTCGTACGTCGAACTTTGGCAATAAAGTAATGCAAAGTAAAAGAGGAACATACATAAATAAAACCGCGTTTCTGTGTACACGACGATTACTCATAAAGCGTGATGTATATGCGATAAGAGTATTAACTCACACACCGAGCTTCGAGTAATAAGATACTCGGAAAAAGAAAGCAACGAAAATGCGCAAACGAGATACTTTCTCTTTGTCCATGTACACTGCCGCCAAAAAATTTGAAGCATGTTGCAATTTCAAGGAAAAATAACAACAACGTTCTTAAATATTTCGTTCGTAATATCGTTCTTCGTTGATTAAATGTACATTTAGAAATCAAAAGATACTCCAAAATCTTGACCACCGTCAAATTCCACCTGACCACAACATTTAACAAATGACAATTACACGCAAAACTCCAGCAATAGGTGTGAACTCGTATCCACAACGGATTGAAACTATATTCCGAAGAAAACTCCAACGTCAAACTCCATCCTCTGCTTTCTAACTCCTTCGCAACGTAAACCACCGATAAAAATAACATCGTTCGATAAAATGATAATAATTACTCACATAACGAGGTGTGCACGATGAACCGACGGTGGCCAGCGAGCGACACGATCCCCTGGAGCACGGGCGCCAAATCGAGAAACACTTGCACTGTGTTATTACAAAATACACGTGTATCACACGTCACTGATCCGCCGGATCCGGTCTGTCAAAATACACCACGAGATTCGGGAAAGGAAAACAACGAAACGCGCGAGATCCTAGAGGACGATAAGAAGAAAAAAGAAAAAAAATAGACGAGGTGAGCACCGAGATGACTGTGGGTGCCTCGCCCCGTGAAAAACCAAAAACACTACACCACGTTCGGCGCGCGTCGTTTTCGTCTGCCTATTAAGGGAGTGTTCCCCTTCGATGCACCACCTCGTCTGACTTTCTTCCTCCTTTCTTTTCTTTTCTTTTCTTTTTTTTCTTTTTCGTTTCTCTTTTTGCCCTTTTCTACGATTGCTCTCGTCGTCGTTTCACTTTCGTGTGTTTGTGCGTGAGCGTGGTTGTTGGGTTTTCGATGTATCGGTGAAAGGGGAGCGCGACGTTGGCTCGTGTCTCGCCGTGTGCCACACTTCTCTCTAGCTGGATGATATTATATCGCCTGTACGTAAAAGCTTCTTCTTTCGTTTTGTCCTGGTTCGCTTCCGCCAAGTTGCTCCGAGACACAAAAACTGACACGAGGTTCACGCGGGAGGAGATTAATATTATATACACCGGGCGACCGTATGTACGCGAAACACGGCCAAACAAAACAGACCAGAAGACGTTTCCCAGCTATTAAACGCACGTTACAAACTCCGCTCACCGCTGAGAGTGCAAGCGCGCGACTGCGGCGCCCGACGCCGCTTATGCGCCGGCCGACTGCTTCGTAGCTCGGCCGCCGTCCTCGACAGTGGCGCCACTGCCGAGCCACTGCCCTATCAGCCGTGGTGTCGCGCGCGCAGAAATTCGGTGGCTCGAGATACGCAGCGACGCGCAGTGGACAAAAATGGGATAAAAATGGGCGAAAAACTCGTTGGTTGTACGTACGAGACACCTGCGAGTCAAATTTCCCGAGAATTTTGAATTTGGAAATTTGCTGCCTCGAGACGCGTCGCCACGATGGACGACTCTTTCCAAAAATGGGACAAAAATGAAGAAAGGTAGTGACTGTAAGTAATAGGGAATAGATGAAATTTATAAATCGTATTATCCAAAAATTCATTAATTTGAAAACTTGCCACTTTGAATGCGCAGCTCAAAAGAAAATTGTAACCTAACTTGATTCTAACTGAGAAAAGAATCTTTTTCCAAACAAACTGTAAAATAATTTTGCATACATTGCGATCAATAGCTTGCCGACAAAAGGTATTAATATCTTGATTATATCTTGGAAAAGTAAAAAAAAAAAGAAAGAAAACAATATAAATACGACCTGTGACAGCTTTGAAACAAACTTTTCAGGAAACAATGTGCCTCTGACTATTCACACGCGGAGCACAAAGAGTCCGTCGCTCGTGGTGGAGCCGTGGCGTATTTTGTATCGAGTTCGATGCTTAGTTGGCTTGAAAAGTGTCGACGATGTCTATAGGCACGATGGAAAAAACACTGGCGAAGAAGAAGCGACGATAAGGTTTCAGAAATTGTGCGACACACCGTCGGCGGCCGAGTTCATTGCTTTGCTGGTCAATAGCCATTGCGTTTCACCGTCAAAACAACGGGAGCCTTTATTAATTTATAGCGAGTGACTCAATGGCTCGAGCGAGGCTACTGAATATCGCTGCAGCGCGTTTTCTAAAGCCAAACGGATCCTTCTTTCCACACCTGCCATTCAGATAAGTCCCACTTGTTCCGCGAAAACCCCCAATGCAAGCCCTTCAGGGTGCTATTGAATTACTAATGAAACGTATGCTTCAGCTTATAAATCACAGCAGGTAGTTTATAGCTCGTAATATCTTCTTGGGCTATTAGTAATAGGAATTAAAGTTTCTGCTTTTCATGAGGATATTTCTGTAATTCCAATTGCAAAATTCCAATTGATTATATAATAACAATATCAACAGATTTTTATTCGCGTGAGAATTAACAATGAGAGTTTTCAGATAAAAGAAGAATAATAGATAACATGGGACTATTGGCACTGCATTCCACGATCCTAAATTATCACTCTCAAAGTGACTCAGTATATTTCGATCTTGAATTAAACCTTCCAGAATCGTAAAACACCGCCAGGAGGCCAGATTTCTAAAACTGAAGAGTTCAAAGCCTGACCAAAATCCCTCGCGCGTATTATCTCATCGGTCCTCGAACCCCAGCGAAACAGGCTCCTTTCACCAAAACAACCTCTCCTCCCCGAAGAAATCTACATGGCAGAGGCAAATATTCGAGTGGCTGCTCCAGGTGGCACCCACTGATCCACTATCCCAGCATCCTTCGCACTCCTTGGTATAAATTGGGCCACTGGAGCAGTTGGCCTCTCTGACTGAATAAAAACCATTCTCTTCCTCTCTCTCTCTCTCTCTCTCTCTCGTTCGCCCAGCCATCTAAATAACAATCCTCATAAAACGAACCGCGCGAAACACCAAGTACGTGGACGCAAGTAAGTAAGTAAGTAAGTAAGTAAGTAAGTAAGTAAGTAAGTAAGTAAGTAAGTAGTCGAGGTGAAATTTCGAGGTGGCCAGTTTTCGTGCTCTGTCGAGAGCGGAGGAGACAAACGAGTGGAAGAGAGGAGAGAAGCTGCGTGGAAGGTTGCCTGCATTCTCTCTCTCTCTCTCTCTCTCTCTCTCTGGGCTGGTAATCTGTGGTAGGAGGCATGTAGGACGAACGGATGGAGAACACCAGCGCCGATGCTTCGAGTACGCTGCTGCTGGAAAAGGAGAGGCCAAGAGAGTGTGGTGATGCAGAGAAGCGTGATGCAGAAAGAATGGCGAGCCAGCGGCTGATGCAGCCGGACAGAGAGATGGAACACCGTGGTTTCTTTTGCCTGAAGTAGGATGAGACGAGACGACGAGAGGGAGACGAGAGGGAGAGACTGGTGAGTCTTGGACAGGCAAAAAACAAAAGTGCATCGCAGCAAGATGGCCGTCGGGCTGAACGATTCTCAAGGTTACGCGCAGAGCGTGGCATAGGGGAGAAGCCAGTGGAATCAGCCGCTTATGGTGTAGTATGTGTGCCAGCAGCAGACCCGGGCGAAACTTCGCGCCCCGTTATTTATTTATTTCGGGACGTTCGGGGATGTTCACGGTGGAAGATAGAGAGATGAAAACATCTAGCCTGAGAGAATATATCACTTGGTTGCTAATTGACCGTCATTGTCGGTCCATCGACTTTTCAGACTCGCTGTTCCGTTATTTGATCTCGTAATCGCCGAAAAACGAAGCTTCCGGAATTTTCAACTAGACCTTCTGGGGATTTCAAAATCTTTGGAATTTTGAAACTTGGAAACGGCGGCATTTGGCGAAGCCAAATTGGGAAACTTTGGGCAACTTGGACTTTGAAGATTCCGGAACTTTGAACCTTTGGAATTTCGGAACACTTGGGTTTTAAAACCTTCGAACATTAGAAAAGATCTCGCTATTCAAAAGCGGCAGCAAACGCCACGACACGATACCCAGGCACGAGCACGTTCGCCAGAGATGGAATAATGGTTGAGGCAAAAAGGACCAAAGAAGAAAGAAACCCGTTTGCTGGTGCATTGGTTGAAAGCTTCCATGGCCGCTTCTTACGGAGCTATTTTCGCCTAGCTGCCGGATAAATTTAGTACGGGTAGACCAGTTTCTCAGGCATAGGGTACACAGGATTCTCATTTTCTCTTCTTTAAACTTGAGCCGATGAAACACGTCAGGATGGCCGAGCGGTCTAAGGCGCTGCGTTCAGGTCGCAGTCCACTTCTGTGGGCGTGGGTTCGAATCCCACTTCTGACAAGACTATTTTTTTTTATCATCCCCACCTTCGGGCGATCCTAACGAGCAGGATTCGTTATCTGCGTTCGTCAGGAGCCAATTATTCGCATCGATAAAACGGTTTCAGGTTGCCCGAGCTGGAGTTTGTTTGGTAGTCAAGTGGTACGTGATTGTTATGGTCAGATAGATATCGTTGCGTACAGTATATAGATTAAATCTTCTAAAGAGCTACAGATCTTTCAGTTGCATAATTCCACAGACTAGTAGAAACAGATTAAACGTCAGACAGTCAATAGTCGATTCTATTTACTATATAAAACTTTGAATGTATTCCCTCAACTAGAAAAATATCTCTTCTACAAAATTAATTCATCGATCAAGCAAATCAATGATACAAGTGCATACAAGACGATCATTTTAGTTTAGTCAACTCTGCCGAACCAAGAAGAAAAGCGAAAAAATAAAATTTTCTCTCCGTAATTAATCAATCGAGGTGCACGCGTGAAAATCATATTTGATTCCTAACTGTAACCGTTCAAACGACTGTTGATCGGTCAATGGCGCCACTGTCTGTTGAATTATTCTCCGGTAGCCGGAGAGGCTACGTGTCCTGCAACGTGTTCCGCTCCCGAGTCCCCTCGCTCGTAAATTCGCCAAGTTCGACGTGACGATTTCGCGACGCCGTGGCAAGTGCACCGATTTCCAGTTGTCGCGGCCCGCGAGAGTGAGTGCATTCCACCGGCCGTTTCTTAAACAGACTGTACACCCCGCACGAGCGCGAGCAGGACGACGAGGCGGAGGAAGAGGCGGTGGGTAACCTTGGTTAAGAGCGTAGACGAGAATAGGGGTAACGTAAGGCGAGAGGATAGGTGAAACCGGGTGCGCGTGTTTGAGCGAGCGCGGCGAGGCTGAAGCGAGCAGAAGATGGAGAGCGGTTTTATGCAACGCTACCGCACTCTCTCTCTCTCTCTCTCTCTCTCTCTCTCCGCGTGTGAACAATAACCTTAGAGCGTGACGTGTGCTCGCGCGAGCACCAGTGTCACCACGCGGTTCTATGTTTCCTGTTAGACAGGTCGACACAGTTCCCTAGGCCTGTTCTTTCTACGCTACGTCGCGAGTACGTACGTTTATCTACGAGTATCCATTTATGGGGGACAGCAGTTCGAGTAACTGGACCGTTCACGTGATTATTCGCGCAACTTTATCCGCGAAATTCAAATGCCGGGGTGACGTTCTCCGGCGGTTGCTGTCCAAGGTACGAATTTGCACGAACATCCTCTCTCGATTCTTCTTTGCTTTCCGTTTTTATTCTTAGACGTAACTATCGACTGTGTTACAGTGGTTGGGTAATGCAAGGTTTAGGGTAGGGTCAGCTGTGAGTTAATTACGGGAAAGTCGCGTGACTCGCGTGATAGAGAGCTGAATAACCGCAGGCTACGAAGTCTTTGCACGGTGATGAATCCTTCAGAAGGATTGAATAGCGATCTAATTGTGTAATGAGTAACCGGTCGATATGAAATAGGCCTCGAATTCCTCCCCTATTCGGATCCTTTTTAATAAGATACGACAAAAAAGCGATTTAACAAAAGATCAAAAGACCCAATGTGTACAACATCCTCAGTGACGTTCAATGTCAAAACAGTCTAGAATATTTCTACAGAACCCATATCAAGCTTAGAAAACTTTCTTACCAACAGCCAAGTAATCACAGACTGCACAACTCTCTCCTCTACCTATTTTCATTCACGAACGTCCAAACAACGTTCAAAAACTTCTTTTCATCGTGATCGTCATCGTCGTCGTCGTCCTTTCGCTGAGCAGAGGCTAAGTAGAACCAGGTAAATCGTTGCTCGCGGCAAGAGAACGCACCGTCCAGTTTTATAATGCATCCGAGAGACGCGGGACGAGAGAGTTGCGAGCGCAGTGGAGCAGTTTCGTTCGAGATCGTGGTTCTACCAGTCTTGCGAGCGCGAACGAGAACGAAAACGGGAATAAGAGAGAAACCTCGAGCGAGAAGAAGATTCGCGCGAGAAAAGGAGGGCGAACGAGCTGGAACGAGACAGAGGGGAAGAGATAAGAGGAGAGAGAGAGAGAGAGAGAGGGAGAGAAGACGAGAAAGGGGAGGGATCGCGAAGATGCATACGAGTGTACGAGCGAGGACGAGAGTTTGGCGAGCGGTGTGGACGCTCGGGGCCGGAGGGGGGACTTAACGTCGCGTCGTCCTTAGCTCTCGGACGGTCCGGCCTTGAGACGCAGCGACGCTCAATGCGAACACAACGTCGCCTCCTGCACCGGAAACTGCAATGCCAACTGCCTAGAGACTCGGGAAAGTCGAGCGGCCGCTGAATTCGCGTAAACTGATCGGGACTGCGTCTTGGGCCGGGGAACGTTTAAAAGGCCAATGATATCAGATCGGACGTAATCTTTGCGAGATATTTTAACGAGAGAAACGAACGCGAGATTATATTGCAACAGTTTCTGAATGGACGTGATACATTGTATCAGCAAGCTAGATGACTGTTGCTAGACTCAATAAAAAGTGTCAAGCACCAATATTGAGGTTTCTTCCGTCCAACACTGTACATTGAATCGGGCCCACGCGAATGAGTTGAAAGTAGATGAATATAAATAATTTTGCTATTTTTGACATTTTGTCGAGTGCACAAAGTACACTGAACTATAACGACGCTGTTATCTTTGTGTAGAATTAACAGACACGTACGCGTCCTTGAAAGGATTGAAACTGGCTGAACGCAATTTTGTTTGATACGTGCAAAGAGTACGAATTAATTCGAAATTGATTCTCGCAGTCAACAGATATGTATCTACGGATACACGTGTCTACGGACCCACGCGAGTGGATCGAAAGTGACTTAACAGGCTGCTTTCGCAAATCGCTGTATCATACTTTCACGTACTTGGCCGTAGAATTCCAACAGATGTTGCAACGTATCTGAACGAGTTAATCC
>KQ435798.1:1599387-1609721 GCA_001276565.1 Melipona quadrifasciata | reverse complement strand
GAACGAGTTAATCCAGCTCGTCACGGAAGAGTTTGACAGCTGTTGTTCGGAAAAGGATCGAAAGGGTATCGACGACAGAGGGTCCAGTGAAACGGCGATCCTCGAGCTTTGCTCGACGATATCGGGCAGCGGCGAAATTAAAAATGGGTCTGGGTCGCTACATTCGTTCGTCCATCGACGTTCTGGTGGCACTTGGCCAAAGTACGGAGATTACAAATTCACGAGTAGACGCGGGCAACGCATTGCAATTAAGAGCAAGTAAATTGTAAATTGCACGGATTCTGTACGAACGGCATAGATCTGTCATGTTATTTAATTTTATTGTTTAGAAAGAATTCAGATTTTTCAACAACTTTGCAAGTGAAATGCACGGTTTTTAAAATTTTTTTATTATATTAAACAAAGCATTAATCCCAATTTTTTGATTGTATCGATCAATTTAATGGCTTTGAGGAAACAACAAATGGCTTTGTTCCTCAACAATCGAACATTAATCACGCGTTCGTGCAATGAAATGTAAAGTTGATCAATTTTACTTTTGTCGAGAAAAGTTGCCTCCCCAAAGTACATTGCACGCACGTACGTAGAATCTCCGTTTTCGTTTCTAAGAATGCAGAGCGTTTTCGCGCGTTATGACTGAGTCATCGTTCGCCGCGTGTAGGAAGTAAGGGCATCGGTTCGTTAGGATTCCTTACATGTCACTGGGTTACTATACTCGCATTCCGCGCATAGAACGGAAGTCTTTAGTATGAAAGAAACTACTTCAGAATCTCGAGCGTCGTTCATCACGCGGTGCACACTGGCCTCTGCTGAAGGGCTTCGCCCGTTGTGAATTAATTTCCTGGTTCTGTTGCGCGCCCTCCGCGTTTCTCTGCACTACTCTTCCTTTCGATCAAAATCGAATCGAACAACGCGAGCAAAGTCCTCAGAGAAGTATCTCCCACTCGTTGGCTGACTGACCCACAAAGGACGCTCGTTCGATCATTGAACATGTAACGAGGAAAAAATGTTTGACGATCAAAATTTCTTCTTCTGATAAGCCGCGGAAATTGAGATCTGTCCTTTCGCTTCGTACGATCGAATTGCATTTATTTTCTCTTTCTCCGAGACACGTGTAAACCAAATGTGAAAAGAAACAATCTTGCGTAATAACCAAGTTAGATGGACGACAGAAGGTTTGGTTCGATTATTATTAAAACGAGTCAGCCAGAGGATCATGACCGTCTTACGCAACAGGGCCCCTCGTAACTGCTTCCTGGAAGAAGCGGAGAATTCATTAAAGGTAATTGCAGGAGGAAGAGCCACGGCCAGGATTAACTCTGCCAAGGTCAATTTTCGTTTTCCTCTTTTCTTTTTTTCTCGCTTCGCGAAACAGGTGCATGGTAGGACGACTCGGTGTGTCCAAGGTCGTGCAATAGGGCGATCTCGCAATCTGCCACAATTAGGCTAGAAACCACTACTTTTCGAAGCATCTGTGCTCGGGCCACGTACTCGGCACACCGTGCTCTCCTTTCTTTCGACCCTAGCATTTTCAGTCAGCTCGCGAATCTCCTTTTGATATTAAAACGAGAATAGATCGGAGCATGCTGCGCGGGTGGCCCAGTTGCAAGAAACGAAATCGCGACGTTCGATGTTTGTGACCTTGTTAGAGATCGGAGAGGAGAAAAGCGAATCGAGAGGCCGATCAATTTCGCAAGTTTTTGACGAAAGAACGTAGAGATCGGGAGAGCTGATAATTGAATAGTCCACGGGAAGACGCGTTTCTCTGACGAGTCGCTGGACCACACGTGTACCGCAGCGAATCAGAACTCTGGACGTTCTACTTAAAAGGTTAACTGCCTCGATTACGAGGAATCGAGCGTGGAAACGAGAAAAAAGAAAAGAAGGAACGACAGGCACGTGGCGAGCCACGCTTTTCGAATTTTCCATGGACCATTTGAATCGCTCTTAATTCTCTATTCTGCCTTCTCCAAGTAATATCCCGCGATATCAAGTCAGGATCCTCCGATATTACTGTTGGAAAATGTAAAAAGAACGGATTCATGATAATTTTTGTAATGAATAACGAAACGCTAGTAATAGTGTCGTGCAATCACTCGGAGAAAGACTGACAGGAAACGGGAGGATAGGGGAGGAGATTCTGCCCTAGTGAAACGATCGTCGCAATGAATCATCTTGACGAAATATATGCAGTTTCCGCGGTGTAAAAATTCTGAATCATCGGTTCTCTAGGAAACGGAACGAGCAAATCCTCGATGTCAGTGCCAACGTTCGTTGCTTTCCTGTAAATAACGTTCAACCGCGATTAAGTGGGACAGCTTGTGGCCTGCCAAAAATACGGCACCGTGCACATTCATATTTTCAGTGCTGTACAGTGCAGCGCCGGGACAGAAGGGGAGAGGATAAGGCGTGTAGAGGGAGAGTGAAAGAGGTGGAAGGGGACAATATGTGCAACTGCAGTCCAAGGCCAAGCGATCGTGACTGGTTTAATGGCATTCGAGTCCCAGCCTCGAGTGCAATTATAATACACTCGGGGAATGTGCATCCACCTTTGGTGCTCTGACATACACGCTCGTGTGTGCGCACACCTCCTCTCGTTTCTAGCTCATTCTCACTCTCTCCCGATTCTCTCCCCTTCTCTCTTGATCCTCGTGTGCCCACCTCTGTGATACAAGTTTAGAAGCGCGAGCTATTCGCGGCAAAATTGCAAGGTTCAGGTTAGGTGGGTTTGTTGGTTTGCCGATCATGTTGCCTTTCTGCGAACAGTCAGCTGTCACTGTGACTCGCACTTGGTTTTCTTTTCTTCCTTTCTTTTTTTCACGAATTTGTGTTTATCGTATTTTACGCATAAATATTTTATATTTATTTGCGACTTTATCCGTATGTAAGATTTTTCGGTGATAAACGCGGTATACGTGGGTGAGATGATATTTGGATTAATTTGATTTAGATTCGATTTGAGTTGAATCTAAGTATTGAAATATTTTAGTTTAGATTAGACTTATTTTCGAGAATCTCGTTTCTCTTCTTTTATATTTGGACCTGAACACGTGCGAATATTTCGTTTTATTCTTTCACGCCGATTTGCGAAATGCAAAGCAAACATTTTAAACCGTCCGTCGAGCTTTCAATTTGCCGCTGGTAACTGGCGAAAATAATTCGAACAAACGAGCTGGCAGGGGCAAAAACGAATATAGAAAACGAGACTCAATTAATATAATGGATCGATTCGATCATCGTTCGTTTTTGCAACTTTCAGTAAAGCGAGTTGGATAAAATAAGCTCAACCCGCTGAACACTAGATTTTGAGAAATTTTCCGTCTATCGACGAACGTTGATTCTCCAAAGGTAAGACGCCGAGTGTAAAAATACTTTGATCGAACGGAATCGCTCCCTGTTGAACGGCCTTGACTTAAAAATTTATTTTTACGAAGCTCCAGAGAAGAATTCCAAGGTGCACTTGAAAAATAACGAGAAAATTACAAAATTAGGTCTGCAGTCGCGGTACGATTTTCTTACTTAAATTCTCAGGAGAGACACTCGAAATATATGGGAAATTTCCCAAAAGATCGCTTTCTTCGAAATTTTCCGTCACCTGTCGAATCCAATCCAGGCGGCGAAGATTGGAAATTTCGAAAACTCCAGAAGATACAAAGTTGCAAAAATTGTAAAGAGTTAAAAGCATCCAGAAACTACGTGTCATCCAAAGAAGGAGGACTGGAGGGGAGAGTAAGCGGTCGAAATTCGCGAAAGGGAACCTGTTTCGTTGTATATATATATATATACATGCGCGTATGTGTTTTGCGTGTACATGCACGGGACAGAGGCAAGCTGCTTAGAATTCTACACCACGGCGATACGTTATTCCGGTTTCTCTTTTGCCAAACTGCACGCGAACTGGCGGCGTTTCAGCGAGCCTTCCCATTGGCGGGGACACGGCGCAATCAGCGCGCTACGATCTGCGCGCGGCCAGCTTCTTTTATTTCGCAGATTAAAAAGGATTTAAATGTATCATTTGCATCGCAAAGAGTTCCGTCGCAGCCTTCCGACGGCCCGGTCATTCTCTTTCTTCGTCGTTCTTTGAAAAAAAAGAAAACGCAAACCTTTCTTTCTCAAAATATCGTTGATTTCTCCCTCTGGGTGATGGGATCAAGACGAAACTTTCTTAGACCCGAACAAAGTTCGAAGGATTTATTTATACACTTTCTTCGACCCCAAATTCGTAATCGAATTGGTTAATCCTGGGGCAGTCAGTGTCCAAGAAATTCCACCAATCGTCTCGCAAACCACCTCAAACGAAGATTCGAGGGTAGAAAAGAAACCGTGCACACGGCACAGCCCTTATGAATTAACCGGCGAGTGTGATTGCACGCGGTCGTGTTTCATGGCCTGGGACAGGACAAGACACAGGACAGGACAGGACACAGGAGCCTAGGGAGCGCGCGTTCGCAGCGACGCCGAGCGTCGGTCTGCGTGCGTGTAACACCGCACTGTGTTCCGAACACTCGCGGTAGGACGTAGAATATCCCGCTGGTATTGATCAAGGAGTGGTAGCGGGTGTTCTTGAACCCTGCTGCTCTTGCTCCCACTTTACGATGCGAGGCGAAGCATCGAGGCACGGCCATTACCTGTACGCTTATGTGTGTACAGCGTGCGCGCCATAGACCCGGAGCATTTATACGTCGTTGTACATCGGTCGTTTAAACCGAACGAACGCGGAGGATGGACTCTCGACGGGACTGAAACGCGTTCGTGACAACTGCCACTTGTTTGTCTCCCACCGAGTGGAGTTATTGGGAAGCGGAGCCTGTCGAGAACCGTGGAATTGGGCAGATTGCTTTTCCACAGGAAATTTCTTTCCGACAGGCGTGTACTGTCGTCACGCGTGCTCGATTGCGTATACAGATAAACAGACGGATTATTTCTGAGATTGCTCTTCCACAGACAGAGTCGACCGTGTCAATCTTTGGAAATTTTGAAACAAAGGTTTACAAACGTTTAGCTGAACGTAAAGTTTGACAACAACTAAAGTATCCGAGTTCTACGGTTATTTAATTGGCTTAGGGACGTTTGGAAATCGTCTCTAATTTATAACTGAGAACTAATGTTGCAAATTCAACAAATTCTCACTGATGAAATTAACTCGGGGATAAAGGGAATTTTGAAAATTAAAGTGACGCTCTGCGCATCTCGCAACGATGGACGATGAACGGTTGGGTGGCTACAGTCACCTCTAATAAAGAAAAGGGTTACAAGCGATCGACTGGCACGTTGACTAGGCGGGGTGGTGTCAACTGAACAGGCAGCCCGTTCGCGCAACGATATTTATCTGTGCCACGACGAACGTCCGTAGGTGGGCACGCTAAAAGCATTTACGAGCGAACGATCATGCGTGTGACCTTGCTGAGACATTGCACCGAAGTAAACAGAGACCGCGAGCGCGAGTCGTGGGCGTGTTTTATAAATTCGTCCTATTAGCGCGCCTTAAAGACTGCCTGGCTTCTCGTTAAATCAGACGTGACTCGATTGCGATAAACCCGAGAGCGGACACCAAAGTGTCGTCATCATTTAAAAATATCCCGCGGTGCGTCTAGGGACTTTTCTTTTCTACGTTGGCAGTATGGACGTTAAGATGGCGTTTCTAGTAATCGAGAGAAGGATTAACAATCGTCTTTCTTTCATATTTACGAATCTTAATAATCACCTCGTATCGACGTAGTACAGTAAAAGTTCTAGAAAATTTTTACTTTAGAACAACCAGCTTCCAGTGATAATTTCTGCCGATCACCCACATCGATTGTTAAAAACGTCGGCTCGACGGTTGAAACAAACCCGAGTCTCCATCCGCTCTTTTTCCTCCTTTCATCCACGCCCTATCCTTTCCCTCACCTTGACGAGAAGTATCATCTTTGATATTTCTACGCTGCTGCCCTTCCCGTTAATGGCCGTTTTTTGCATCCGCCTCGCATGAGAATGCGAAGCCGAAGTTTCATCCGCATCTGGAAACCCTCTTCTTCTTCCTCGATCGTTCCTTTTTTCCTACCGGTGTTCGCCGTTCTCCATTCCTATCCACCTTTTTACGCCCGGTGTTTTATAGCCGGGTCGTTATTGCCCCCGAGCAATTTCCTGCGATCCCTGTCTTCTTTCACGGCAAGGTAGCAAGAGGAAGCTGACCGCGCGTTGCCCTTCTTGCCGACTTTCCCTTTTATTTCCTCTCGATCTCGGCTCCTTTCCTCCGTTTCCACGTCAGACGCGTTCCCCCTGTTGGATAATTCAGAGGCTTCGTCTAACTGAGATTTGGTCCAGGTTCAAATCTCTGATTTTTGAATTTCTTGATTTTTGATTTCTGCCTCGCGCGAGCTTCCACCGATCGACTTCATTAATATCGACGAGAAGTCGGAGTTACAGTTGGTAAACACGGGGGAGATCGTTCGGACAGCTGCGTATACTTGACTTTCGTTTCACGATTATTTTTAGTGCGACCGATTTCCGCGAATGGCATGCATCACCTGGCTCGTATTTTCGCGCGCGGTGACATTGTGTCGTTTTTAGCGCGAGGACGTTATGTTTTTTTCAAAACGCCGACCTAAGACACACGTCGAATTTTCCTTACGCGTGCCATTTGCAAATGAGACCAACATAAAATTTCAATAAATCGATGTAAATCACTCCTTTTAATAACTATCATTTTTTCCTAACGTTGGCTGAATAGATATCGAAAAAATTACTCAAGTTTGAATTTCATTTACAGGATACAAGATTTTTCTTCGCCGACGCGCTGCCATAAAGAAATTCTCTGATCCAACAAGAAAGAAAGAAAAAGAAAACGCACGATTTCAAATATTCCGCTTCCCAAGATGACCCAAAGGATCACGAACGGAACTAACAATAGAAATTCAATCTAGAAAATCACGCTGTTATATTAGGGTGTCCCATAAGCTTCTTCCCTTTTTTTGATGCGAAATGAATACACGATATTTTTTGTTTAAGATGGATTTATTGTGTTATATATGAACCGTTCTATAACCTTCTTCCATCTCTCAGGAAGCCTCATTATGCCCTCTTTCCAAAATTGTTTAAGTTTACTTGTAAAATATTCATCTAGGTGCGTTTTTATTTCGCTTATGGATTTGAAAGATTTACCACGGAGAGAATTTTTTAAGGAGAGGTAGTAATCGGATGGAGCAAGGTCTGGGGAGTATGGAGGATGAGGTAGAACGTCCCAATCAAACTGTAATAATTTTTGCCTTACGGCTAACGCAACATGCGGTCTTGCGTTGTCGTGATGGAAAACGACGCCTCGTCGGTTCGCCAATTCTGGCCGTTTTTCTGCTACTGGCTGCTTTCAATTGATCCAGTTGATTGCAATATTTGTCAGCATTGATCGTATCATCTTGGGGAAGGAGCTCGTAGTACACTACACCTTTCCAGTCCCATCAAATGCACAGAAGAACCTTCTTCGGATGAAGTCCAGGCTTCGCAACAGTCGAAGGTCTATTTTCCTTGGACCAAGTGCGTTTTCGATGCACATTTTGGTATAAAATCCAAGTCTCGTCTCCAGTGACGAGCCTCTTTAAGAAAGGATCCCTTTCATGTCGCTGGAGAAGCAAATCGCACGTAGAGACGCGGTTCATGAGGCCGGTCTCCGTCAATAGGTGTGGAACCCAAACTTCATATCGATTCGCATATCCTATCTTGATTAAATGCTTATGTATCGTTGTCTTGGGAATATTAGTGGCATCCACTATCTCACGCACGCTATATCGTGGATTTTCAGTGAGCACAGTCTTGATAATGTCCGTATCAGTCGTTGCTGGGCGGCCGCTGCGGTCTTCATCTTTCAACTCGAAATTGCCAGCTCTAAATTTCTTAAACCAAAAAGACGAGATTTTCAACGTAAACGGTGAAAATCTCGTCTGCAGTGTCCTTTGCACTATTGCCTTTTTTAAAGCAATGAAGCATAACATGCCGCAAATGCATCTTTTGGCTCTCCATATTGGTGCAGAAAAAATTTCAAGAGACTTTGTCACCAACGAAACGTACTTTGAAAGAGCTCTGGGACGACTGAAACCGATGCCATAAACGGCTAAGAGATACGCCTGCATGTTTATATAAACACAGCCACTTAGAGTCACTCGTAGCGTGGCGCGAAAGAAACTTATGGGACAACCTAATACTAATAACAGACTGTCAAACAGATGAAAAAAGAAAAAAAGGCAAAGTATCGAACAGCCGACGTGTAATGAGCAACGGGAAAAAGAAAATATCAACCGCTGATGCGCAACCTGTGTTCTCTCCCATAATTTTCAACCGAAAACCTGTACCTCTTGCCTGTACGTGAGAAGGTTTTCTCTCTCGCGACAACGTAACAATTTTACAGTTGAAAGCAACGTGCAACGCTTGATTAAAGGTTAACACGTTGATCGCCGAGTGCACATCGAGTGGGTTCCTCGCGGGGCGACGAATCCAAACTTATTGCAATCTCGACTTACTCCCCACGCATCTTGTTCTTATGCTTTTTTTAATGTTTTCGCTGTTTATTCTTTTATTTTTATTTTTTTATTTTTTTTTTTTATTTTTTTTTATTTTTTTTATTTTTTTTTATTCTTTTCATTACGTTTATAACGTATACATGTTTCAGCATTAGTTTATCAACAATTTACAAGAAGAATTTAAAACGAGGCTCCTAAATTTCAGTTGGTGTCGTTTAAAATGTTCTGCAGTGTTACTAACTTAAGCAATTGTAATATTTCTATGTACACAAAATTGGTTATGACTTCTTCAAATTTAATAATTTATTTATATTGCCATTTGATAATTTAATTTGTTTAATTTACAGATAATTTATTATTAAGAACCGTATTTTTCTATTAAATATTATTACATCTTGCTGTTTTGGAAATTTAATACGAATAACCCCCACCTAAGTACAAATGAGATGACTATTTTAAACAACGGATACCGATGAAGTTAGTCTGTTTGCAACAGTGACACTATCCTGAGGTCGCCATTTTTTTTTGCAGTTAGAATTCGACTCGGCACCATACTGCTGTTCGAGTTCATTTATTTTATAAAACAGAGATTCATTAGCAGAATCGAGTGATTTCTTAATAGTTATAATTGGCAAAATTATCGACGCGTTCTGCCAAGCGAAAAATATTTTCTTTTTCCGTCTCGGTTCCGAGTTGAGGTGAAATTATCTTCGTACAATTGGGAACCGGATCATCATGAGCGATGAAATGAATTCCGAACCAGACGTAAGTACAATCATTACATATATTGATAAATTATTCTCGAAGATGTGAGCGTGTTTTCTACCGTCCTCATAAATATGCAAATATCATTCATATATATGTAGCAAAGGAAAATCTGCTAAAAGTGTACCGGTTAAGATGCCGACATCTTCGTTAGTTGTGGTACTCTCTCTTGTCTTTCAACCATATCTATCTCTAAACTACTTCAAAATTAAAACAAATTTAAAATAAGGACGTAACTTACTTAAATTTTGAAAGTATCTGACCTTGATATATGTATTATGATTATATTATATATACATATATATAATTATATTATTATATTATAATATAATTATATATATGTATATATATTTACATTGAACGAAGGATTATACAGCAACGAATATGGATGCTTATAATTACAAATAGAAAGGAAAATGAGCACTACAGATATTTCAAGTTATGTACAGTGGGTGATCGGTTGACGAACATAATCTATTCAAAAACGTTCGGTATCCAAATAGTTCGTTAACTGATCATTGATTTACTATAGATTCCTTTGGGAATTTGATTAATTCGTTTGGAAGACTCAAAAAAGTAAACAAAATATTATATGATTTCTAACTGTGTAATTTCTTACTATTTATATGTAACAACAATAATGTGTAATATAATTATAATATAATTCATTGTATATATATAATTCATCTACATTATATTATATAATTATACATATGCATAATTCATTTACATTGAACGAAGGATTATACAGCAACGAATATGGATGCTTATAATTACAAATAGAAAGGAAAATGAGCACTACAGATATTTCAAGTTATATACAGTGGGTGATCGGTTGACGAACATAATCTGTTCAAAAACGTTCGGTATCCAAATAGTTCGTTAACTGATCATTGATTTACTATAGATTCTTTTGGAAATTTGATTAATTCGTTTGGAAGACTCAAAAAAGTAAATCAAATATTATATGATTTCTAACTGTGTAATTTCTTACTATTTATATGTAACAACAATAATGTGTAATATAATTATAATATAATTCATTGTATATATATAATTCATCTACATTATATTATA
>KQ435798.1:1572651-1589030 GCA_001276565.1 Melipona quadrifasciata | reverse complement strand
CCACCACTGCTTCGTTCTCCCTCTCCGCCAATCGGCCTGCGCCAGGCCAACGATGGCGCGGTACACGCAACGCGTCCTCAGTGGCGTCAACAGCCGATTTAACCGGCGAATGTCCAAACGATGGCGTGGAATTGCGAGGGAGCGGGAGAAAGGCATAATCGCAATTGTACGTTTTACGTCAGAGATTTGAGACTCTCGCGTGACTGGGTATTACAGAATTACGGTGAAATAATTCAATAGTTAATTGCATTGTCAATTTTCGTTATTAACGTCAGAATTGCTGGCGACTCGATTTCTAAAGAAGTGGAATTACAAGAAATGGGGAGAAGAGGGAGGGTATATCTAGCGAAGAACACATTTTATTTATACATCTTGTACCGGGGGATGGAACAGCGATGTCAAAGTAGATAAAATGAAACTCGAGGGATCTGTACATATGCGCAAGTCGGAAGTTAAATGACATTATAGGGGGTTAATTTAACTTTGCGACGTACAAAGAAATTCCCCGTGTCGATTCGCAGGGGTCTTTGAATATGCCGTTTGAAGTTTGATCAATTTCTCACTTTCTACCTACAAGTTTCCATCTTTCTGTTCGTTTTTATTTTAACAAAGTAGTACTTTGCTTTAGTATTTGAATGTATTGTAGCACGAGGTAATCACTGTAGCATTTGAACGATACATATTATATCAAATAATTTTAGATATTATTAGATACAATTCTTCATTGTTCAAATTCCTTCAAATTTCACCTCAACAGCAATAAAATTGACGTTAGGAATCTTCATCGATGCGACAGAGATAACACATGTAACGACCCTGTGACGTAGTTTGCGAGTTATTTAGGAGAAATTCCGCCAACGTCCTGGTAATAACATCCCGATAAGGATGAAGAATTGCTTCGTTGTATAAACAGACTGATTGCATCGAATAGCACCCTTATTTCTCCTCCACGTCAGTGTGAATAAAAAATGGAGAAACTCGACGATGAAATATATCGGATCGGAGAAACGCAAACGTGTAGTGCAGCTGTGACATTCCCGACCTAGGTCCTAATTTCGCGAGGGTAGAAGGTCTGGATCGGTCGAAGATACCCTTTAAGGCGGAGTTCACACGGAACTGTCTAATATTCCAAACTTATACACATAAACTTTCACGAGTGCCCGTATGTGAACTTTTTAAACTCACATCGTGCAATTTAAATCACGATGCAAACGAGCCAAGGAAATTATGCCAATTTCTACGAATAAAAGATTCGGGGATTTGGTGGCAGTGAGAGTCGACGACTATGTAAAACAAAGTAAAGCAAAGTAAAGTAAAGTAAAGTCGGTCGAGCGTGGCGTCGCGGCGCGTTCGGCAGCGAAGACGCGCATCCGGATTGCTAGCAGAAAGGAAAAGAGGAGTGAGCGAGGGAAAAGCTGAGAAGGCTGGCGACACAGTGGCACCGGTGCACCGGGCGAAATTTAAACTAGAGATGGGATCGAGTACCTCACAAGTACCTTCGAATCCTTAATCGTCGAATTCGAACTCTACAAGTATTTTTAATGCCACCTTCAAATGGCAAAAAGTCTAAGCGAAATACAACAGTTTCGAATGTTTCCAATATTATTACAATTATCTTATAAGTTCGAACCTCTCAAACCTCGTCGACATCACAATGTATGTTTTCCTATACGCGATTTTCAAACGTTCCATTTGCGTCAGGCGCGTTTTCTCCGCTCTGTGTAAACGCGTCTGGCGCGCATGCGTCAGATGCGCGTGCGTCTGTACGCGCATCTATCTCGCGCGCATTCTCCCAACACTTACAGGAAATCCCATCTTCATACTGGTACAATTGCAATGCTTTTTTTTCTTCTAAAACGCGACTTTCAAATGTTGCATTCGTCCTTTTTCATCTTCTGTTTCACTAAAATCGTATTGCAACTCAACCCGACGGTCAGTGAAGATTGACAATATCTCGCATTTTAGTTCAAAAAAATCTCCGATTTCTTGAAATTTTCCAAACATCGACCTACTGGTTACGAATGCGTTTTCGAAACCTGTACTCGAAATGTCGAAGCATTTTTACTTTCAAGTGAGGCACGTTTGACTTGATCCCATCCGTAGCCACGACGCCTAGCGCACGGCCAACTGCTCTACCGTCGGCCGCGTTTATTGATCGACCCGATGCAACCAAGCTCGGCCACAGCTGGCCGGGCTTACCAACCTCGTTCGTTCGTTGGTTCGTTCGTTGGTTCGTTCGGTGCAAGTTCGAGTCGCCTGTACAGCGTGCTACCCGACGTCCACCGCCTCTATGTAGTATACACACCTATGCTCTGTTTACTCGCTGTTGCGAGACCTATTTTCCATCCACCAATTATCGAGATCTACGATCGAAAATTACACAAAGTCTCGTAGTTGGAGTTGGACTTTTTATTATCGTAGCTCACGAAAGTACTCAAACATTTGTGAAACCCTTTTTTTTCTTTTTACGAACACATTGCGAGCGTTGCGTGGAACATTTTGGAATTTCATCAACACCGCAAAAAATTAGAAATTGATACTCTTGGTACTTTTAATAGATGTACAATTGGATATTCGTTCTGCGAGAGAATTTTCTAAAATTATATTCTGCGTTTTATTTCAAAACGTTTGACTAATTTTTCTATAAAATAAAATTAATTTCTGACGAATGAAATTTTGTATGAATCTGTAGAATTGATTTTTAAGAAAATTTTCTGGATAGTATGCCTGGAAGATGACTCTAGAAAGAATCACAAAGAAACAATAGAGTAACAATGGTTCGTTCGCAAAATAGAGAGAGAACATTGAGAGTAGTAGTCTTCCAGTAGTAGAGGATGCTAACGTCTGACTATGCGACCATTACCACTGTAGACCAGAGAACGTACTGTAAAGTAGAAAATGAGTTGACAGTATCAGACCAGCTCGGTGATGTCTGATTCTGATAGACCGTTTCTACTTATTCCTACGCAGCCTGTATCAAACTTCTGTAACTGGAATTTTGTTTCGTCAAAAGAAAAAGAAAAAGTAAAGAGTAGCATGAGTCTGAAAATATTTTTTAAATTCTGAATCTTGCTCCAAGAATTTTCCTACTCTGAAACGAATTTTTCTTTTTTAATTTTTAAAAATTTTGCTAAACATTTCCCTATTCAGATTACTCTCTCTGACAATCTTTTCATCAACTTTCTCACCCTGAACAGCCCCCCTAAAAATCTTTCTCCTTCGAAAACACCTTTCCAAGCATTTTCTCCTCTACCTTACAAATATTCCTACCATCTCCGACGTTACTCCTCCAATCTCAATCCACGCGCACAAAAGCGCGCACACACACGTGGCCTTTCCCTAGAAATAAACAAACACACGGATAAATAAAAATTGCACAGAGGTGCAGGATTGCGACAACTCGATCGGACAATGGGTATCGACGAAATCTAAATATATACAGACGTGTACCTTGCAGGCACGTCGACAGTCGTACGTATTGATTTAGTCCGATCTGTATGCGTACGAGGAGAGCTTTGTGCGGAGACACCGCTCAATAACCACCCCTTTACACTGGCTTTGGCCTTTGCCAGCCGACTTACATTTCCCTCGTCATTGTCGGTGTCGTTAAAGAATCGTCCCTGTAAAACCTATCCTTCCCCCCTCTCTCTCTCTTCGTCGTCGTCAATTACAAATTCCATTCTTCTCGTAAATCCTGCCCATTAAACTGACTTTTAGTTTTTACAAAAAGCCATCGTCAGATCGCTTGTTTCACTTCCGTTTGCTGGTTTCATATTTCTTTACTAACGGTCACTTTCTCTTTTGTACTTTTATACTTTTGTACTTGTATGATGTTTTAGTGGCAGTGAAATTTCATATTCGGAGAAGGGATGTGATTTTCGTTTTCGAAAAATTTGTTCATTTTTTTTTTTTTTCTAGTCGTCGAATTGATTAATCTTGTTAAGCAGAAATTATTACGTCAAAATTCATAATTTTTCTTTAGGGATGTACGAGCAAAAATTTCGCGGTGTAATTTCTATTCCTTTAATCGTCAGTAATTCAAAATATTTCGTTCAACGATTCGAAGAACGATAAGACACGGTATCCATATAATACTCTTTCTTTCTATCTGAGATCTGGAAATTTCGTCTGGGAAACAGAGATTGCGCGGTTGGTTCCGAGAAACGCAGGAAAACGCGGCAGATAAGAAAGAAAACGCAAACAGAGGGAGAGAGAGAGAGAGAGAATTCTGAAAAATTCCATTGGTCACACGCCCGTCTGATTTGATCACTTGAATCAACAGTGTTTCGCACTCTCTGACTCGCGTTTCGGGATCGTCGAGTGTGCGATACAACCCGACGCAATATACTCGCGCAGCAGAAGTTCGACCAAGGAAAGCCAAGCACCGCTCGTCGAGCGAGCGTTTCAATATGAAAATTTTGAAAAAGTCCAGCAGCAAATCCTCGCAAGATTCCTGAGTTTTCTCTCGTTTATTTTGGTCCCTCGACCCCTTTCCTTGGTCGAAACCAGCCATCGTGACGGGAGCTTTGTCTCGCGCTGCTGGTCTGACGAGGAACGCGAACCTAACCCAGACCGGTGTGTTCTCTCGGTATATACGTGTAAGGCATTAGCGTCATCGTACGAAATGTCAGGGTTGAATCGCTGGTAATAACCCGGTTCTTTAACCGCGCTACTATGCAGATTCACGAGCACGTATACGCGAGCTGGCGACCCTGTTATCGGCCTCGTTAACCACCGCGCAGATATACAATCGTGGCTGTACCACGATCCGATGCACCGCGTGACTATCGATCGCCGACCGACCGATCTTCTTCCGAGGGAACGTGTCGCTCGCGAAGAAACGTTGAAGTTACGCCTGATATTTTGCAAATATTAAAATGTAAATGATAAAATAGTTCAGATTACACCTGTGGCAGTGGAATTTTCAAAACTGAATTTATACGTTAATAACTAATTGCAAGCATCGAGATTATCACAATTTGTAAAAAGAAATCGCGCGACAACTCGGGCTCGTTCTGAAGTCTCTACTTTCAAAATCCATCGTTCATTTTATTCCAAGATATTTTTACACGAGTTGTTGTCGTGGTATTTGCGTGAAGACGTTGAAACGATCTTTTGACGACTGGGTCGGCAATGAATTTGTAGATTTAATTTTCTCGTTTGTTTTTTATCAAATTTATCAAACTCTGACGTCCAGAGTTAATAAAATGGCGAAGAACAATTTGTTGCGTCTTCACTCGTTCACGCGTGTATAAATACATTTTAGAATAGAACGAAGGATGCACCTTGGCTTCGACTCGGACTTACGATTTGCATGATTTTCTTTTTTTTTTCTTTTTTTACAAAATTAGTAGGAATCACTGCATGTACGGACACTTGTGTGTATACACACGTCAACGTCGATGCAATAAATAGGGGAAAAGAAAGGCTTTTGGCGGTGAGTTCAGCGAACAGTGATGCCTGAAACAACAGCCAGGAGATTCATTAGCACGGGCTGAACAAAGAATGTCGAGTGACTCAAACGAAAAACATCCGTATGAAGTTTCTCGCAGTTTGTTGTGACCGTGATCGCGCCGCGATTTCGCGTCTGCTGGATTATTGCGATTCTTCCTATTGTTGGCCCGTTATCAGGAAGTTTTGCCAAAGAGCAGCCCGTCGGAGCTGCACATCTCCCGATGGAAACAATCAGAAATGAGTCAGATAACTCTTGTCTACGCCGCCGAGTATCTCAAGTTCAAGTTGCAATTAGCGTCCAAGTTCAAAAAGAAAGGTCGCTGTTTCTTATAGAGTGATACATCGGTTGTTTCTTTGAACAATGTTCAGACAAATTTGCAACAATGATTTGCACGTCAATTTTCGTTTCCTCTTTAAATAACGTATGATAATATTTCGGAGGAATTAAATTTAAAAGTGACTTGATTTTAATACCGACTATTTGAATTAAATTACGTTATACCTGTAGATTCCTATGTTTGATCAAATTCAACGAAAGTGTAATTTCGACTCTTTTCCTTTCGTTAAATTTTTCTGTTCTTTTTTAAGGTAATAAAACATTCGAAGGTTGCTTAAATTAAAATTAAATCCAGGTGCGAACTACGTTACCAAATTGAAGCTCTTAAATCGTTTATTCCTCGATCAACGACAAAGAGAAATCAAACTAGACAATCGAATCTCCATCCAAGTCACTCAACTCCAACAAATTTTAGCTGAAAATTGATCCAGTCAGTGGATTTGATTCGAGCCCTGCAGTCTCAAATGAAACTCGGATCTAAGATAGCTCGTTTGCCATTTAAAATACCGACGTTAATGGACAAATCCGATTCCCGTTTGTATAAAACAGTCTGTTACGTAGAAACTCGTAAACTCGTCAATTGGCGAAATTTAAAATAACCGATTGCTAGGTAAAAACTAAACAATCGGCAAAGCGGTAAATTCCAGTTTATTTACAATGGAAATTTGCTGGTCGACGAACTTGGTCGTTATGAAAGAGTAACGCGGTTATTTTATTTTAGTTGACGGCAGCTGCTTTTTACAGCTATCCGCCGCTTTATTTGGAAAACGCGATCTCGCTTCATGGGTAATTCAGTTTATTTTCACGCTGTAATGGACGGAAATATAACTAGTCGACGGTTGATCGAACGCGGAGCAACCGAGACAGCGTCTATTTTAAACAATTAAAATTCCCTTTGTTTCCAGGGGGTTGACGCGCACGTCAAACGTGATCTACGATAGATCGAATCATTGAGTATCGCGTTCACATCGACGTAGATCGCGCCGTAACGCTCGAGTTGGCCGCGATCTTTTTATAGTTGCACGGTGGGACGATTCTGTCGCTGATAAACAATCTTTTTTACACACGGTGTTTCCCAACTCCGTGGCGAAGACGAGCGTAAACGCGGAAACGTTCTTGGAGAAAAATCGAAATTTTTGAAAAATTTGACGAACGAGCGTAGAGGATTTCGATCGGTTTCGAAATTTCCCTCGATCGAACGGGAATTCGGAAAGGCACGGTGATATTTTGTTAGGAGACAAAGTGTCGCGAAACAAAGTTTTTACTCGCTTCAGTGCTCGCTTTTCCGAGGCAAAATTTCTCTAAAAAGAGAAGGGGAAAGAAAAGGAGAAAGAAGCCGAGACGTCGAAAACATTCCGGAGTTTCACGAGAAACGCGTTTTGCAGCGGCGCACAGAGAGAACTTGACAAAAAAGTATCCGGTGTCGAGCGGATTATTTCTGTCCGAGTTGCCGGACGGATCCTCGAGGGCGTAAAATCGAGTGCAGGAAACCCGTGGTGCCGATCGTTGACTCAGAAACACGATTTTCGCACGCGCAGCATTGTTTCCTGGTATTCGATTACGAGTTCGCTTATGCAAACAACGATCCGAGGCCTCCATTCGAGGCACGTGATAAAAGTTCAAGGTGCCCGAGGTCTAACGCCTCCTCGCGTTCTCCCCCTGCTGCTCGGCGAATTTCCCTCTCGCCTCTACCTCGTCTCTTTGCGAAAATTTCAATCGATCGATCAATTTTCGAAATCAGGTAAACGATCCCCTGAATTACCAACGCACGCTAAAATTACAAATTCGACTAAATTTAAATCGAGCCAACCAACGTAGCTTGATAAATACGCTTTCTTACTTATACCAAATTCCAACGTCAAGAAGATATTCCGTAAATCTTCTGAAGGAAGCTCCGCGTCGGGACCAGATTTATCGAGCTCAAGGCAATTTACGAGCTCCTGGTCACCTTCAGTCGTCGAAATTACCAAACTGCCCAACTGCCAAAAATTAAAAAAAGAATTCTCTAGATTTCCTTCGGGTAAATTTCCTCCGTGTCGAAAGCGATTTGCCTGTCTACGTGCGAACAAAAATTCTAAGCTCAACCGAAAACGGAAGTTTATCGATCGAGCGAAAACGCGGATCGATCGACGCTTCCGGCCTCCAGTCGAGCGAGTGCACGCAGCAAACGAAAGAAACGTATAATTATTAACGTCGAACCGCGCCGCGCAGGAGACTTTCAGGGAGAACGATGTAAATAGAGGCAGAGGGAACGCCTGGAACGAAGACGGCGAATCGTCGATGGAAGAAAGATGGCTGGCGCTCGAGCAACGTGCTCGAGGAGAGGGAAACGGTCTGAAGAGAGAGAGAGAGAGAGAGAGGGACTCTTGAGAAGAGAACAGAGAGAGAGAGACCTATAGAGCGGAAAGTTGCAATGCCGACCGCCGCAGCAGTTCAAGGCCTTCGGTTTCTCTCTCTCTCTCTCTCTCTCGCTCTCTCCCTCTCCGCGAGTTCCTTCTTTCTCGCTCGTTCGCCTACCCGCCGCCTCCCTGTTTGTGTTTCCTATATTCATTCTATTTTCTGCCTCTCCCTTCCAAACCCTCCCCTCTTTTTCTGATCCAGCGAATTTCGCATTTGCATCTTCTGCTCCTCCCTGATCGCCGTCATCCTCTTTCTTCCACTCGGAACTGACATTACAGTAAACGCGCAAGATTTAACTAGACGTATGTACATTCACCGGGGAACGTGTATAGTTATGAACACACCGAGAAAAATCGTTGTACCTACGAACGAACAGGCGACTTTTGTTTTAACAAAAGACGTACAAGACGTTTAACTCTCGGACAGTCGAGGCTAGTTTTTATTTTGGTTTGACGGTGTACTTCTCTTTCTACGTACTTGGATTTTTCAAAATTCCTTGGAAATGTTACACCTCCGTTTTTTTTTACTGTGGTCAACAATCGAAGGGCATTTGCAAATTATTCCTTCTCAAATTCTCAATTTCTCACCCGCTGTGAATACTTGTGAATTCAGAAACAGGCTCTTTTTCTCATTGAGTATTTTGGGTTAATTATTTTTAAATAATCGAAGAAAAAATTTATTTCCAATATCAGAAGGGTAGCCAACAGTTTATATAGTCGTAAAGTTCCCTAGAATCTTTACTGTCGGATTTCACCGAAAGTGACAAAGCTCGTTTAAATTGTTGCTCGTTTAATTCTGTTTGTTCGTACTTTCACTAAACGAAAATCAAAAATGCACGCTTCTGCTAGTAAAAGTTTAAATATCATGTGAATACATTTGCTTATCAAATTAGTGTGCGCATACATTGACTGGCTGGTTTATACACTACGAATTAATACATTTGCTGTAACGTACACACATGTACAAGTATAGTCAGTGGGAACAATATAGCGAGCATTAAAACTTATTTTGTACATTTTGGAAATCAAAGCAGTGTGAATTTTTGAAATGATGTAGAATTCGAAAAGAGGGCGAGTATTTCAACTTTCAACTAATGTCACTATAACAAATTTAATCATTAAAATTAAAAAACTCAAATTATTCAAATTAAACATTTTCAATCTGTTGCTACTCTTTTGGTGAAAATGTAAAATAGAATACGTAACGAATCGAGTAATTTAGGTTTTACTTATCTAACACAAATTACTAATTAATTCCAATTACTCGTCTATGGTCCAACGATTCTATTTGGGGGTTAATCATTCAAGGAACAAAAACTGGAACCTAGAACCCTCGAACAAATTTGCTACACTTGAAGCGAACGTTTCAATTTGTACCTGCCCCTGCAACTATACATATGCCCATCCTCGTTCGTTCTTCTGGTCCCACAGAAATTCTGCATCGTCCCCCACTCCAATCTTTCTATTTCACTGTTTCGCAGCGCTACCGCTGTTCCTTCGGGCCTTCTCCTGATCCCACGGATTCCACATCTAACTCTGTCCTTCTCTATTTCCTATTCTCTCTTTCGTTCTAACCTTCTCGTTCGTCTCTCTCTCCCTCTCTCTTTCTCGTTTTGTCGCGTTGCATTCATTCCTCTATCCTCTCACTCTCTCCTCTGCGCTATCGTACCTCGCTTTCATTTCCTACTCCGCTCTGTCCTGGTTCTATTATGCCTCTGTCTTTCTCTCGCCAATCTCCCTTCACCGCCCCTTCGCCCTTCCGTAGCCAGCGCCGAGTTAAATTGTGCTGATTGATACATTCTCATCGCGGACACCGTTTCCTCCTTCCTCGCTGTTTGCTGCGTTTCTGGAGCGCCGATGAAAGATTCGCCCGTTCTCTATAGTTTTCGAAGAATATGTTCCTTTCGTGAATAATAGTGAGTGTCTGGTTGATCACCTCTTTTTTCAACATTTCTAGGAATAATTACTAATATATTACTAGCTGGCAAGAACCAATTGTCTCTCTTTTCCATATCACTTCTGGGTTTTTGTTGTAGACTTTAGTAATTCCTATTTTTCCAGTCTCTTTCTACTCTCTGTTACATTGTTTAATTTTTAACAAATTTCTAAAGAAATTTTGCTCTCTCCGTTGGATTCAATAATCTCGTCAGCCTAATGCCCTCGCCTCAGATAAAAAAGAAACTTGAAATTCTTTGCGTTGTCTGTCGAAGACCTATAACCTCTAACGTGAAGAAAGAAGGGAAGTGACTACACGAGTCAGTGACTATAAATATCCCAACCAGCCCTAGATTCACCTCGCAAAACAGTTCTACGCAAGTATCGCGAAACTACATTAATTAAAAGAATTCAAGAAAGCACATACATATTTTTCCGAAAGTAGACATAAATTGTAAGTACTGTAACTAGTCTCTAGTTACGACTTGGAAGAATTTTATTCAAAGCTACTTCTCTAATTTCCTTTTCTTTTTTCACCACCGCAAAAGTATGGTAGAATTAATTTTTCGATCAATGGAAAAGTTTTGAGAATTCCAAAGTAAATGAAAGTGCATGTGTATTCTTGAGGATCGTGGCAAAAGGTGCGAGGCACGCAGCAAATGCAAGAAAAGAAAGAGGAAGAAAGAAAGAGAGAACGCACGCAATGAGGGTTTATGTAACTCGGGCATTAGTGACTGTGACGTCACGACGCCGCGACGCGATGCAACGGTCGCACACGGTCGATAGTGCAGTCAACTACTGCATTAAACGCAGTCGATCCTAAAGGTCCGTGAATTCCATAAAAAAATTTTCTTTTTTCTGATGTCTCAGTTGGCCTAACCTCGCCGCCTTAAAATTCCATTTTTGGATTTAATTGCAAATGCTTTACATGTAACTTTGGTGTACTTTCTAATTAATTCCGTACAATTAAAATCAATCACAGATAAAAAAAGTTGTCCGTCAAAATTTTACAAGCTTCGTTGTTTTCAGTCAGAATAATAGAAGAATAAAAATTTTTCACTCTCAGTATCTAAAATTAAAAATTATTAGGGCTTCGATTCCACTATGATAATTGAGACATGCCTCGTCGAGTCAACGTAAGCAAGTACAGCATCCTCATTCATTAAAACGAAACCGTGTCCTTCCTCGAGATTCTTCAGAGCCACTTGTTTGGTCCGAGGACTCTTTTACGAGCTGTACAGAGTGGCTCTTTCTCTCTTTCTCTGTCTTTAATTAGATATACGGATGTACAGGCTGATCCAGTTATCGCGCACATCAGTTTGTTTCATGGGAATTACATGCAATTATTCAGTTTGTACGAATTTCATTCGTCTGAACAAAATTTTAATTAACGACCAATTAAACGATGCTCACATGTACGAGTGTGAACTCTTACTACGTAGCAACTATGGGCCAAGAATAAAAAATAACAATCAGTTTTTTAACGTGTAATTCACGCACAATAGAACTCTACTGGAACCAAGTTTCAGTTTATGCATATTTTGCATTTTACTTATCTGAACTTGAGTTGCAATTGTGCGAACGAAAAATATGTAAATATGTAACGGAGAAGATTGAATTATATACATTATTTTTCCTTCGACAATTCTATTGTGAATATAAAATTAACTATAATCTTACAATAGAGTGAAATGTCTTTTAATATCAGTAAAAATCCAAGTTCTTTCACCGCGACAGTCGTCGCAGCTACCGAATTGGAGAAATACTGCAGCACCATCTTACGGTAAATTGTCGAACTTGGAGCCTTTATAGTTAGAATACAGTTGGTAATATAGTACACACACTGCTTTTAACCCTCTTCAACCCTACTACACCATTTTGTTATGGAAAATGATACTGCAAATTCCGAAATTTTTCGTAGAGAATGTGTAGAAGTTACCTTGAAGTAATTTTACTTTAAAAATGCGAGAAAACAAACATGTAAGAAGACAAAAATATAATAAACGAACTTTCAAGCAGTCTATTGACAACAGCAGCGAAAAAATTAATATTTCTAGCTTCTCACGTTGAAAACTGCCCTTGCAATTAGCTAACATCGCGATAACCATCCGGTGTTTCACGTTACGCGCTAATCAACTATGATAGTTGTGGGATTTCGTCGTGAGAAGTATATAGCTTAGAGAGTGCATATTTCGTGCTGATTTTCACGAAGCATTGTTCGATACTTTCGTGATTGTTCGTAGAAATCGGTGCAAGCGAGGCCCGTTTTGTTGTGCTTTCTAGTCGCTTTGCCGTTGAAATTGAATCAACTTGTTCTTGGGAATACGGTTTAATTAAGAAGAACGCGTGAATAATATTACCTTTACATGCGTGTAACAAGTCATAAAATATTTGATAAAATTCAAATGTAATTAATTACCAGCAGTTTCTTTCATCCTTGTTACTCTGTCCTTCAGCATACATGGAACTTCCTCCATGTTAATGAATCTGTAACAAACTTATTTAGGTATCGAATTAGTAATTTGAACAATCGATAAGAAATTTCAGAACGAATCCAGGATCGATATCTTCGCGGAAGAAGTTTGAACAGATTCATCAAAACGCGACGCTAACTCACAAAATGAATTTAATAAAAAATATTCTGTACGATCAAAAGGACAGCAACGCTACAAAATTAATTGACTTCAAAATACAAAATTGATTGAATGAACACTCCGAGTGATTAAATAAAATTGAATAACCACGATAAACTAAATAGTTGCATAAAACTCGGATAAAAAATGAATACTCGATAATCTGAACATTTAAAAATTTGCAATGCTAAAACAAACACGATTGTCTTTTCGTCGCAACTCTAATTCAAAGCGCGAGAACTATGTCGCAACTCTGATGCAAACCGACGAAAGAACCGAAATTTGTCGAATTCGTGGAGATGTGCCGGAATGTGCATCGGCCAAAATACAAGCTACTGCTACCAACAACTACTGAAAGCGAGCATAGCGACAAAGTAGTAACAAAAATGACTTTCCATGCTCTGGACGGATTTCCCATCCAGAGGATGATGAGCCATTCGTTGCAGCCCTCTTCCACGGCAGTTTGCCGGGCCTCTTCTTTTCTTCGGGCGCCATGCCCGCTGAAACTTAACGTCTAAGCTCGAGTCTTTCTAATCGCAAATCAAAAAATAAAGGTGAAGTAAAAAAATTAATCGCGGAAACTATGATTCAGTTGCACATGGAGACGACCATCGATCACAGTGATCGTTGTTCGTTCGCAAGTGCGTGCTCGAGCAATGCCTACATAAACGTACGTTTCGGGACCTACTCGCGACCTATCCGCGACCGCGACCGCGATACTAAATTCGAAAAATCGAAGAGTAAAACCAGAAACAAGTGGCATGCTCCATTTCGTACCAGTTTCACTGTCGATTTTTCAAATTCGATTTCCAGAAACAGGTTGGGCACGCGAAAGGGGGAACCACGCGACCAGAGACTGTGCCAACCTGCCCGGCCCTACCTACTTATAATTAAACACAGGCACACCAGAGAGTAAACTACCTGCCCTGTTCGATCGCCCTATATTTAAAAACTGGCAAAAAAACAGGCACACCAACACACTCGCGCCACGGTTCTCACGCATACACTCGGGCGCAGACCTAAACTAGAGAGGACGTCCCGGGACGCCTCCGACACCCGAGTGTCAACACGCAACATTCACACTTTAACTTTACGTACCGTTTTCGTGAAATCGACTGACAACAGCTAGCGGCCATTGCGTATTTAAAGTATTTCTTTCGTTTATTTTACAATCTTTGCGCTTGTTCAAACATAATCGTAATCGTATTGTACAAATATTTACTATTATGTACATGTTAAGTATTGACAATTTGTTATATTTAACAGTATTTTATAGTGTGACTGTACCAACAGTAAAGTTCATTAATATTTCAAAATTGACAGAAACGACGCAGTTCCGCGTCCTAATCACACACGCACACATGCGGGAAATACGTCGTGCACGATACACTAACGCATTGTCAGTCGCTGAGACATTATCAAACTTAAACTATGGTCGTCACACTCATTGCCTTTCTCCCACCCAAGTAGTACCTGGACACGTGAATGAGGTCCTGGCAACGAACGTGGAAAGGGTTAAACCTGAAAATCCAGAGCTAAAATGACGATTAATATATTCTGTGTCTAACGACCTAACAACTCTCTCGTTCAATTTTAATTTTCAATGACTTTATTTTACAATTTACTTCTCTCAGAAATATAAAAAAATTGCTGAAATATATTGCGTTGAAAAAGGTAACAGATTAATTAGAAATGAAATGGATTTTACATGAAACATTAATAGAAATTCTCTCTGGCGATTCCTTCGTCAAAGCACATCTTGGAGAACAAAAACGTAACGTACAAAATCATTGCTTTGATTCTAAAATCTGCCTCTCGCGAAGTATTTTCTTGCACATGAACTTTGAAAATTTCACGTTTCAAATTCTATTGAAATTGTATTGATTATATTATCATAAAACACGAGATAAAAATATCTAATTACCACACTGTGATACATGTTGTTATTATAGCTTTAATCACTTCAATTAAAATTGCAACAAAGTCGGAGGGTATCCGACTTCTCTACTACAAAATATTGAAACAATATCATTGTAATATACTTCATTTATTCGAATATTCATATTTTGCTATATTTGCAAGCAACGATATCGGATATACTTTAATTTTCCAAATAATTGTGACTTTATGTGTACACGTGTACCAATTAATAACATTATATTATTTATATCAATTATATTATAATGTAGTGTATTATTTGTAGTTATCATAATGTAGTGTATATCAATATTCAGAACCGCTGTGCAAGAAAACCTATCCTGAACTAATAATAAATAAAATGTAGTGTATATCAATATTCAGAACCGCTGTGCAAGAAAACCTATTCTAAACTAATAATAAAAAAGAGACAGAAAAATATTATTATACTCACGGGTATAATAAATATACCCGTGGTCACTATGCTCGCGTCGAAAATTCTACGTGATACAACCAGTCACTCGTGTCGATTCGAACCTTTCGTCCTACGACATGATTGAGTGACCGGAGGAACAACAATGCATGCAACTCACGGTGCGAAGAGGCCTGAACAGAAATTGTTGAATCCAATGAACGGGAACTGCAACAAATCTGTAACGAAGCATAAAATATTATAATTTGTTCTCAAAGATAGCGTCACTTAACTAAACATATACTTTTTATGATAATATTGAATTCAAGAATGGAAAGTTCAGTCCTGTCTATGCTTTAGTTAATGATGTTAATGTTGGTGAATAATAAAACTCCAATATAAAAATTTAAAAATAGAAAAATAGACTTTTTTACGCGATCGATATTTCAGAACGTGAACAACAAAATCTGATATGATATCTATTCTGTGATATCATTGGTGGTATGCAGATGCACTTATCTACAGATGCATATGCATTTATTTCGTTTGTGCATTTACTCATAGATGTTATTTATCTACAATAACGTTGATTAGAAAATGCACTGTATTGTTAGATAAAAGTTGAGCTAATTAATTAATTAATGGTTTTTAACATGTAAAAAATTTAAACTAAATCTCATTTAAATTTAAACTAGTCTATGCATTGACTAATTTAAGTTAATAATAACGATGGAAGATAATGTAGAATACTATTGATGGTATATGTCGATAATGTAGCTTTCTAAATAACTGACTAAAAAACCATCCAACCATTAGGTGTATTTAGTGAAAGTTAATTTATATTAAATAAAATATCTTTTTCTACCTTCATTTAAAAATGACTAATATTTATGAAATGTTAGAGTAGAGCAAAAAAAATAGAAAAAGATATTATATATCCATAAAAAAAGAAAGCCCACCGACAACTTTTGTTTCCGCCCGGGATCGAACCGGGGACCTTGTGCGTGTGAAGCACACGTGATAACCACTACACTACGGAAACACTGTACTACTTTTGAAAAATAAGAGAAAATTTTCAAGGTCAAAAAATATAATAAATATTGAATCTTATTTTTTTATAAAATTACTATACAACAAATATAAAAAAATATGTTGAAATTTTTCCACATCTTATTCTTTCATGTCTTCAAACTATGTCTTAAATAGGAAATTTTTAAAAAATCTTTTAAAAAAAAGTAGCACGAAAAGTAAACGGCACGTTTGAATTAGGAATACATTCACCCTTCAACTTT
>KQ435798.1:1490164-1533641 GCA_001276565.1 Melipona quadrifasciata | reverse complement strand
AAAAAAAAAAAAAAAAAAAAAAAAAAAAAAAAAGGAAAGATCGGGATGAAATTCGGAAATTCGGTCAAAACTAGTGGAAGAGATTAAAGGTTAAAATAGGGGGAGGGATTTCAAAATTTTTTAATGAGTCGCGTAGTTTGACACAGTCTCGCGATGTTGTATACACATATATGTTACGCAGACGCATGCTCTGGGTCCTCGGGTTCTTAGCAGGCTGCCTTTGCTTCTTCCAATTTCGTTTCCAAAAGGAGGATCATGCTGTTGGATCATTGGGCTGTCCATGTTGGTTGAGTCGGTCGTTCTCATACTTTGTAATATTTTTTCCACGAGTTCTGATTTTTTTTTGTTCTTTTTTTGTTTTGTTTTTTAGGTTAACGGCACTCTATTCGGTGTGTATGGTTCTCTATGGGATATGGTCTGATCGTACAAACGACTGAAGGGGAGAATCTTCTTTTTTTTTTCCTCGGTTTGGGAGTACGGGGAGTTAGGGGAGTTAGGTTGAGGGGACTGGGAGGGGGTTGGACGACGCGGGCAGGTGCACTCACTCGCTACTCTTCAAATGTTCGCCCTGATCCATGGATAGGGTACCGGCGCCTCCACCGAAGCCGTATCCTTTAGGACCGAACTTGCGTCCGTGGCACACTTTGCAAAATAGCTCGCCCTCGTGCTCAGTGCAGTTTGTCGAGTCGAGCAATTTGCCGCACAGACCTGCAACACGTAAGCATATTTGGCTCTGGCCTCTACCGTCATTCCGCTAAGTGGATTTGAAAACTTTAATGGGTTTCTATGGATCTCTTTTCGAGAAATGAAGATGCCTGATGAAGATCGATGATCTGTGATTAAAAAAAAAAAAATTCTGCAGCATTCCGAGTTATGAATCTGACAACGAATGTAGTGTTACGAAACACACTACTATGTAGTGTAGGAAAATATTGAATAATGAAACTTGATGAAATGAAATTGAAAATTATCTTGTTTCTTTAAGAAGGAATATTTTAATATTCACATTATAATTTTATTTTAATATTTCGTTCCTCGTTAAAATTGCGTAAAATGTAAAATAAATTTTTTAACGTAAATCAAACTTGAGAATTTCCTTACTGAATTAAGTTGACAGTTTATTGGCTTGTAATTGAGGTAATAGAATTAGACAGAGGGAATGCTTCACCTACTTTCTTGCCTGGTTGCGTCTTGCTAATTATGGAACTAACAAACCACCCTAGTCGAGAGTTAAATATACCAAGATCTGAAATTCACACGTGTTTGCACTAAGGTTTTTGCATCAGATCCAACCAGAATTTTTTTTCTCTTGAAAAAAGAATTGTAATCTATTGCAAAGTAAATGCTATGAAATTTTAAAACTTGCACCAAGAAAAATTAGAATAAAAGTTTGGTGAAAAAAAATCCAAAAAATTTTTAAATTTGAAGAAGAAAATAAAACATACAAACAAACCATTGAAATTTTGGAAAATAATTAAAATCTAAACTCATAAAATTTCTGTGAAGCATTACAAACATTCTAAATCACTGAAACACTCAGAAATATCATATAATCCATTGACTAGCCTATGACACTAACAGTGTCACTAACATTAGGATCACAATGGCCAGTCTGAATCTATCTTTATAAATCTATAAAGTTTTTGTAAAAAATAACGAGACCCTTCAACTACTCTAGTAATCCTAATATTAAATTTCCCATAAATGCATAAACAGTGACAGTCTACCAATCATGACTATGGTCATCAAGCTGACCCTGTGATGACACTAGCCAACAACGTCGTGATCATAATGATGATCCGTGATCCATAATTTCTTTATGGAAAAGAAAAAAATATAATACATTCAGGAACAAATGATAGTAGTGTCGGGAATTTTGAATTTTCGATGCAGCTTATTTCAGTTGGTATCTAGAACCGCGAATGAATATTCAATGGAGGTTCCTATTTCGAGTAGAATCACGAAGTCCGGATTTTTCCCGGCGAGTTCGCGCGGGTCGTTGCACCCTCGGCTTGACGTTGGGTGGTTCTATTTGATTTCTGGCTAGCATACAAAACTAATTAAGGCCAAGACAAACCATCCGGGACTGGGATAAAACTTATTTATAGAGGCGGCTAATTTTAAAAACGGCCGATGGTGTTTTGCGCAATGGGGTGCCTCGGATCCCGTGATCCCTGACTGACTGATTAATTGATTCGTCCGTCAATCAAAGTTTCTGCAACTCATATCACGCCGCGATATTGATCTGTGCTGACTTTGCGAAAAGAAATTTTCACGCTTCTGAGCCTACAGAGGAATTCGAGGACTGTGTACTTGTTGAGGGAGTCAAGTTTGATTTTCTTTCTTGATAATACTTGAGCCTTCACGTTCACGTGAAGTTTAATCAAAAATTAATATTCTCAGTTCAGTGAAAAAGCAAATTGAAGAAATGTTTATTGTACGAATTGTACTTATATTATATTAACTTATTGTTCAATTAAAAGGTTTTCGAGGAAGGAGTTTGAGAATGTTTAAAGTATCACGATCACGAATATGTTTGATACTAAATAAATTTGATAAGCTAAATATTTAACGAATAATACGTATTGTTACCAATTGCGAGAGGAACAAATTTGAAAAGATTCGAAGTATGCCTTCACGTTCGTGAATGTTTGAAGGAATTTGACACAAACGTTTACCAAATACTTACTACATTGGACCAAATAATATTTACTAAATGTCAAATATTAAAAAATTGAAAATTCAAAACAAAAGTATGTATGTTTATAAATATTTTACGAATTTTAACGAATTTTATTAACAAGTTCAATTGGAAGTTGATTGAAGTTTGAAAATGTTTCGAAGAACCATGCTTGTCTAGGTTGAATATTAAATCGCAAAGTGAAGACAGGCACGAAGCATGCTCTTGCTAATTAAGTCTCCAATGCTTTATGCAACCACTTACCACACTTGAAGCACATCTTGTGCCATTTGAGTCCTCCGGCGACACGTTCTTCGGCAGCGTATACGGATTTGCCGCATTTGGGACACTTGGGGTGCTCTACTGGCTTAAAAGGCATTTTGTCTATACTGAAAGACACAGAAAAAGTATTCGATCAGTATTTCGCGTTGATTACATCGAAAAATTAGACATGATCGAAAAAGAAAATTTGCAATCTGCGGAAGAATTTCCTAACATCTCGTTGATTTATTTGTTATACAGCATGTTTCAAATCCTTTGAAATTGCTGAAAATAGTAAATCCAAGCATTTCGTCGATTGAGTGAAAAGAAACTTTGCAAGTGAAAAAGTAACTTTTGATTTATTAACACGTTTCACGATGGATAAACAGTGAATAACAATGATAACACCGATAACTCAGCCCCCCGATTACCTAATCCTCCACGAGGAACATAAACAGTTTTAGTCTCCGCCCTACTGCCGATGAACGAGTCTATTTTTACCAAGTTTGAAGCCCAACGTATATACACAGTGATCGCGAAGCACACGAAAAAAACGAAGGAACAAAAAAGACGAGAGAAATTATATATTTTCTCTGCGAAACCTATTACACCACAACATTATCCATTGGCGCACACGCATACACACACATAAGTAACAGCAGCATCAATGAAATTAACCCCAGCTTTTATCAATGGTCAACGGTGACGGAAACGAGACGAAGAGTTTATCGAGAAAGCGAGTGGACTGATAAAAATTGCAATGGCTCCACTTCGTTCTAAGAAGAGATCGCCGGTAATTCCCTTGAAGCTTCATTAATAATCATTCACACGCTGCATTAGACTTTCAATATTAGAAAATGGTAATGGGATTTCTCCCAGAATGAGGACTCGTAAATATTGAGAGGAATGAAACTTTGAATCATTGTTCTTCGTCAATGAGAGGTTCAAATGCTCCTCTGCGAAGAGGAGCTTACGAAAGATTCAAAAAAATTTTCTATTTCCCGCCACGTGGTCTAGCCCGGCCCAAAATAAACACAAACGATTTCCGGATAAAAGTAGGCGCGACGACGAAAAATAATCGACGATGATTTTCCGCGTTAAATGCGAGGAAGCTACGAGAGGAAGTTTCGAGAGAGGTTTGTTTGAAAACGAGAACAGAGTGGAGGTCTCGACTGGCGTGACTTTTGGAAGCGGCTCTGGTGTCGAGTTATAGTGACCACGGTATTAGTAGAAACGACGCTAGAGAGACCACGAGAGACCAGAAAGAGAGACGGAGGATTCTATATCCGTGCAGACGCAAGCCGGATCGCGAGGCCGTATTAGGGAAGGCGCTAGATTCTCCACAACGCGGTCGCCATTACCCCTACCTTCGCTTCGTCCAGCTGGTCCTTGATTAATTGACAAAATTAATTTGCAAGTCCTTCCATTCCTTATTTTTCACTCTCGTCTAGAATTTTTTTTTATCGTTGTTCTCTTTCTATATTTATAACAGTAGAAGATAATCTATACTTTGTTTTCTTCATTATCTGGGATTACCATTAATTAATTAAACGGAAGCCTTTTGTCTTCTTTACATTTCATTTTTCATAACTGTCTGAGATGACAAAATTATTTTTTTTTTTTTCACGATTGAAGTGATTGACAAAAGTACAAATCTTCCTGATTCCCTTCTGAATCAATTGGCTGATAGAAAGTTTTCTAAAAATTTTAAACTCTTTTCAACTGTGATGATATTATTGAGTTATTACAAAATCTTCGAGATGATTTCATCCCTTTTCTGGCGAATTCGATTTAGAAATTTTGCAAGCGTTTTATCGATGAGTCATGGAGAAAAAGTAACGTAGTTGTTTGTATCACCCGTGTACGTTACATCATAACAGCCGAAGAATGCCTTCTCCACCCCCGTGTATACTAAATCCGGACGATCTCAAATTTCATCGCGTTTTACTCTGAACTCGTAAGACACGTCTGACTAAATCTAGCTCCCCACAATCATCCTCGTCAGATTCTTCGATCCTCCATATCCTCCAACTCGATAATTTACAGAAATAAAACTACCCATCCTTCAAGTCACTTGGAGTCATTTAATTACGATTTCTTCGAATCTTCAGACTCCCTGCCGAGCATGAAATGTAAAATGTACCTTGATGGAGATATCTATTCCTTCCAAGTTTGATTTCGAATTTTCAAAGACTTACGCTACAAGTTATCTGAATCACTCTGATAGAGGGATGAAAAGCTTTACACTGAAAATTATAATAAAAACAAAACCATTCATTCTCAATTCACTCAGAGATTGTCTGCGACTTTGATAGAAAGATCAAAATCCAAATTGTTAGTTGACTGTGAAAGATGGACACAAAGATCTTCGTGTTCAGGCAGCCAGTGTCAACTGAGAGAATTAAAGAGGAATAGGGCCGAATCTAGTCAAAAACCTTTCACCATTGTCTAAAATAACAAAATCATAGCAAATTGTACGAAAATTTGAATAAAAAGACGTTGATCTCATTTGGAATCTCCAAATTTTTTTAGCAAAAGCACGATTCCAAAGTCTTCACAAAGTTCATAGAAGCAATTGACTGGGACTTTGAATCTCCAAGCTTTTCATCAAATATCGTTATCCAAGATTAATAGAAGAGAAACAGTTGCGAGATTCTCACTTTTAAATTAACAATCCAGCTAGCTACGACTTGGAGTCTTTAGCAGCTGCAAGATCATCCAAAATTAATGGAAGAAAAACAAGTCTCTCACTTCCAACAGAAAGCAACTGACCGACAGTTTCAACTCTTCAAGCTCTTTACCAAGTACCAATATCCAAAAATGAATGGAAGGACAGTCGCAAAATTCTCACTTCCAAATCGACATTTAAAAGCAACTACCCTCTCTCTTTAACGTTTGTCTCTGCTGTGAGAACAGATGATCGTACGATGATCTCTGGCCAGTCGCGGAAACACTGTTCGCTCGCTCGCTCGCTCGCTCGCTGTTTGTGGCGTGTGTACTGTGCTACTCACCACCGGGTGAACGGGTTTCGAAGTCACGAGAGAATGAGAATCGGTAAACCTCGGGGATGAAGGCAGGCGTGCGAAGAAGATGAACAAAAAAAAACACCGAGAAGCACTCTACACCGCACTAATACTGGATTCGAATGGCTGTTCTCGCGTCGTGCACGTCCTAGTCATAGCCAGGGCGTTTGCACACGGCACGTGTGCATCGGAACGTCAGTGCGCTCTTGACGACAACGTCGCGGTGGGCAAGAGGGAGTACAGCCGCAAGTAGCCGCCTTCCATCTAGCGGGGGTGTTACACTATACGTCGGGATACCGAAACGACCATTCGTTAACAACGCTGGATCTTACCCTGTCTCTCGCTGCGACTCTCTGTCGCTCGCCTCCTCGCGAGAGAAACTTTGGTGGACCGCGAATGTTTGTCTAAATTTAATACGTTCTTCTCTTCGTAGACGTAGGTGATTGGAGATGTCAGGCTCCTCAGGTGGAGCTGGATTTTGGTGCAGCTTAGGATTTTCAAACTTGACTTTGCAAAAGATCTTTTAATCATCGGTATTTCGTATAAATTTGTGTGCCTTTTGTGAACACCGCTCCAAGAATAGGGTCTGGTCTCAGATATCCTTCGTTTGGATATATTGATATATATTGCGAGAATTCTCTGCAATTTTGGATTTTTAACGTCAGAGAACGTATGAACGCTTTTTTGTATGGAGCGTGCGAGATAGCAGAAGGCTAGTGACCTTTGTTTTATGGATATTTCCTACTCTTTCTGCATGTTACTGAGAATTACTCTTACTACATATTACGGAGAATTATCGTACATTTAACAAGAAAGGAACGAGAAGGATACGGGGGGAAAGATTGTTCTTTTCTTCGAAAAGCCTTTCGTCCATGACTTTTTGCCAAGTAACGTTAGACGGTGTACAGAAGATGCTGCAAACATTAAGATAACAATCGGCGTAATATTTACGACGGAGAGAAAGAGAGATATTCGCCACGGGGAAAACTCGACGTTAGAGAAATATACAGCGAGACAGGCCACGGGTAAGATTCTGCAAAAGCATAGTAACCGCGTGGATTTTTAGAAAGAAACGGAGACGTACAGCTGTAAACGAAGCCGAGGCACGCGAGAAATTTCGAAACCTGAGAACTCCCGGTTTGAAGTTTTTATTTCGTGGAACGTGGAATCGAGGCCTTGGAAGAGGTTCAAGGATCCCTCGCGTTGAATCTTTAAATCCAGTCCATTTGCTATTAATTTTTGTACGAGACATAACTCTGAAAATTAAACTGAATCGAGCCACTTTGTCACGATGGTTTGTTTGTTGAATTAATAATAATTCGTCGATATTTTGGAAACGCAGCACTCGCATCGCGCTGTTATATTTGATTTAATTCAAATTTAACTTGAACCGAACTTATTGTTGGTTCAAACCATGTCAAACTTCATCAAATCTGACCTGTTTGTCGCGATTTCTTGAAATTAATTCACTTTTTTCGATAAATGTTTGTTGAAACATAATCTAGATTATTATTATTATTAGATTAATTATTAAATTGATAATAAGATCCAAAGGAATTGAAATAATCAAGTTACATATTTATCACGATGTAGTTGGCTGTTGATTTATTTCAGTCGATGACGCGTCTACTTTTTGAGAATACATCTTTTCAAGCATGTTCTTTGATTTAATTCAAATTTAAGAACTTGCAATTAGTTCAAATCATACCAAACTTCGTCAAACCTCGCGATATTTTTAAAAAATGACTCGTTTTCTTTTGGTATCGATTAAAGGTTTGACGAGAGTAAGTTGAATTAAAATTAGGAATTGTTTGAAAGGAGGTGGTAAAAATCTGTTGATAGTAGTATGAGTCACGTCGGTGACGATATGGTAGTTTGGTATTCGTTTACATTGTGCTACACAGGAGAATGTTTTCTGAGCGATGAACCAGCGAGAGAAACACCGAAATAAATTTATTACTCATACATCTTGGATTAATTCCCGGGCCTTAATGGCATTCGCGGACAACAGCAACGCGATACCATAATTTTTAGATTAACACCAGCCGAATTGGCACCCGGTCAATTCTCAACAAAATCTTTCCCAAACTTTTCCCTTCGAATTTCTCCTACGTCGACATCACCCCGCTCGTTTTTATTGCATTTAAAATTGATAAAAGAGGATGAGCAACTTTGGTCGATCCAATTGTCACGCAGCATCCTAGTTACATAAAATAACACAATTTGGAAAAAGTAGGTATTAAAAAATGACGAGAATGAAACTTAAATCTGTATCTTACGCATTTATGAGAAACTTATCACAATTAAAAATTATCAATTCATGTGTAACTGGATAGAGACAAGTAACTTCTCTGCCCCAAATAAAAATTAATTTTCGAGAGAAGAATTTTCTTAAAAAATGGCTATGTATAATTTAATTTAGACCAAAGAATCTCACATTGGAATAAGGAAAAACGAATGAACAAAATCTTGAGAAATAATTTTATATATATATATTGAAAAGAAAATCATAATTTGGATAAATCTTTAAAAACTCCAAATTGAAATAAGAACGTGCCAGAAGTACAACATCGATCTACTTCAAAATGAATAAAAGTTAATTTTCAAAAGAACTTGCGACGGAAACACGCTACAATGTATCACAAAAAATTATATGCAAAGTCGATAACTCGGATAAATCTCGCACAGGAGAAATCCCCAAGGAATTCAGCAGTTCAGATAGTTGGAGCAAGGTAGTCCAGCACAATGGCTTCCCAAAAGCTAGGCTTGCGTGGGCGTGACCACAGCGCGGTCATATGTATAGTCGGCGAGCTTTTTACATAAACGTGCACGCGTATAAGTCTTTCTAAAAATAGAAATTTGAGCAAGATGCTATTAATAGCGGATGAGTGTATTCTCACATGTATGTATACGTGGCTCTCCTCTCGGTAACGAGCAACTTTTCGGAATCGCCGCCCCTATCGAACGAAAGAAGAACCGGAATTCGACCCATAGCTACGCTTTCGAACTGAAAATTAAAAAATCCAGCCAAATTTGTATTGTGAGACACGAAAATGGGCAAGTAAGAACAATACAAGTCATCGAGACAATGAAAATTATGTCCTTCCTTGAAAATAACAAAAATTACATTTATACGTCTCCAAAAAATTAATACGATGATAATAGCAATCTCCAAGCGAGACTGTTCACATGATATAATACGTAAAAAGTTCCAAAAGTTGCGGTAAATTGCAGTAAATTATGCCGCGTGATTATTCGACTACTTTCTTGGTTTTTCATTGAAAATCCAAGTGAATTTTCTTTGCAGTAGCGCAGCGTTGCATAATGGAGAACACTATGAGATCGTTGCACCTTCTCGATTACGTATACATAGGAGCGAGCACTTTTCGCACGGCGATTAATTTTTAAGCTTCTGGCTTTTCTTTGCTCTGGCTTCTCCTATTTTTGATCACGATTGAACGGACGTCCATTCTCAGAAACATAATCGAATCTCGTTGTCAATCAGCGGGACGATACTCCATGGTGTGACATGTCACGTAGTCTCCGGACAACGTTCTAATTATACACGCGCAGTTGTACATATTTTATTGTCGCGTTAAAATAGATTTGAACTGTTATCATAAGCGATCACCTTAGGGTGATATTATAGGCTGTCGTCTGATCTTCTTCCGGTTCGAATCTCATCCCCTTTCGTCGTTTAACGTAGAAATTTTTGGATCAAAAGTCGAATTTAATTTTTAGAGGTATTCTGAAAACAATCACCCTTTTATATTTCTATTTCATATTTATTATATTTCTCACACCTTTCTACGGTTCTGTTCTTCTGGAATCTAAAAGATTCCATACGAAATCCATTTTGATCCATTTTATTAAATAAAATTAGTTGACAATTTTTATTGCTCTTCGGAGAAAAAAATCTCTTTGGGTTTGGGAAATCCAGTTGATAATTCGGGAGATATTTCACATGAGACCGGAGTGGATCCCGCTATTAAATTGAGTCAGTGCAACGTATGATGTAGAAATTCTTGACTTGTTCCACTTGACCGTCTCACTTCTTCACCCCTCCTTCTTCACCTCTTCACCGCGGCTGAAATTATTTCCGTCCCGCTGCGGGTGTTACATGATCGAGGAAGAGCTCTCCCTCGAAAATCATCCATTCAATTCCCCCCATGCCTCTAAGTTCATCGAAAACCTCGCAATTTTTCCACAAATCTAATCTCATTCTCCCGCGAAAATAGCAGCATAAAATTTTCTAGGATTCCCTCGTCAAATTTCGACCCGTATCTCAATAGAAACTGTGAATTTTTATACAAATTCGCATTTTAGAGAATATTACATGGAGTATTATACTTTATGCTTTGAATTTACGTTCGTTTTCGGGCAATTTTGTATTTTAAACGCATCGCAGAAAATTAAATTGTAATGTAATTACAGAATGTAATGTTATTAAGGATAGATTAGGTACAGGTTAAGTTACTTTACGTGTTAACATTATAAAAAGTATTATACTTGGATTTAATTAGGTGCTAAAAAAATGCTAAAAATTTTTTACTAGATTTTACGACTCGACTATGTTTAACCTAAAATATAATATATTGGGATAAATATCCCTAGAAACTTCATTTTGGCCGTCTACGATTCACGTATAATTTTCATCGTCAATCTTAATTCTTCAACACAATCTCATAAAATTTTCTTCTCGGATCATCAAGACCAATTTCTGAACCTAAAAAAAAAAAGACCACTAAGTCAATCATTCAGGCAATTTTTTCTCGAATTTCTCAACCGGAGATCAATTTTTCCACGCGGAGAACACCCATTTGTCTCTAACAAGATAAAATAGAAATCACGTAAAACCATGTCGCTTGTTTACAAACACGTGGCAATAAAAATAAAAAGAATAATCGAGCAAATTCTTTTACCAAATCTTGGACTCATTTCAAAACGATGACTCTTGTAGTGTGCAAAGAGTACACGTTATTCCTTTGAGAGAATTTCTTTGAGAGGATAAACAATAACCATGATTTTCCAGACGATAGGAGTTAGGAGCACTTGCTACTTCCCCTTTATCGCGGCTGGTGGAGAGCACGAGGCTCAGGGAAACAGATATAAGTATAGAAAGAGGGCAGCCTAGTTGCCATCGCAGCCATCCGAAATATTAGAATAAGCCCACGCGCGTAATACAATCCCGTTAGTAAGGTAACCAAATTTAGCATGTGACTTAGCAGACGCCCTCGAGACACTTGTACGTACGATGACTCAGCCTGTGAACAGAGGAGAGGACGGGATCGAAGGGGGTAATTGCAGAAAAAAGTTGTTTAAAAGTTTGAAAGTTATTTAACACGAGCCAAACAACCAACTGGAGAGAGAAAAAAATTACTTTTGTTGTACAAAGGAGCTTTCGATTCGCTGCAAGATAGCTATTGTGTTGATAGAAAGAAATAATTCACCTATAAAGTCCCTTTAGATCTGACCATTTGGTTCTTGGGTTCAGTGAGTGTTTAACTGTGTAGGAGTAATTACTTGACCACGTAGGAGATATAATTATTTTCTGAACATGTTGAATTTGATGTAAATTATGTCTGCACGTATCAAGTTTAACTCGAGCCTGAAATGTGTCTTGCACTTATATTTAACGTCGCACCAAAATCGAGCCCCACTTTATTAGGTTTGAATTACTTTCGACGAGATTTGAGTATAACTCGCATATTACAGAGAATTAAATTCCAATGTAAGTTTGATCACTTTCTGAGAATAAGTGTCAAATTATGATTGAATGTGTTACTATTCTATTCGTGTCGAATTTAACTATCCCAATCAAAATATTCTATGTCACATAAATATATATATATATATGTGTGTGTGTGTGTGTGTGTTAAATTCTAACCTACGTTCTGGACCAAACTGGACCAAACTATCCCGTCGGTGATTTGAAATCCGATTTTATTCAGATCAGTGATCCATCGTGATTGGACTCCAGACTTGAGTTAGCCTCGTACCAGGTCTAAGTTAAGCCCGCGTTTAATCTAGAAACTATCTTTTGCAATAGTCCTTGGTCCGGTCGTGGTTAGGTCAGGGTTGGATCGGAATTAGATGTAAATAAAGTCTGACAGGAGGCTCGCGGGTGTAAATCTCGAGTACTTGGGATACTTTTTTCTTTCTTTGCAATAATCCTCGATCTAGCTTAAATTTAGCCCAGGGCACAATGTTGCTTCCGAACGAAGTTCAAGTTTAGCACAACAGCTGTTCAACAGCTATCCACAGCAAAGTTCCTTCTGCTTGTGTACATTTTGTTGACGTTTAGTTTTCGCTCCAAAATAAATTGGTGGTAATGAATTGACGTTTCAGATCGAAGTCGAACCCGAATAGATCGGTACAAATGGAATTTCGGTTCGAACTTGTCCCACTTGTTCGATAAATAGAGAAACGTTTCATTGTTCACGTGTACCCCTTTATCTCTGTTTATCCTCTCAGTCGTGTGGTGATAAAAATGTCACGCGATACGTCATTAACGTCATGTTTTATGTCGCTCGAGTCGTGGTACCTATTTTTCATTCTGGTGCTTAGGACCGAGGAACACTATTTGAATTAGAGACCATATTATCATTTCTCACTGTTATTTTTCTTTCGTTTTGTACGTCAGTTTCGATTGTCTTATCTTTTTTTGTTATTATTCTTTGCCAATTCCAGTTATTAGCAAAGATCGGTTCAGGGACAATTCAAATCTAGTTAGTCTTCGGCGAAGATATTTCTCTGGGAATTTGTGAGAAAGTTATCTCCTAGCAGCTTTAAATAATAGCCTGACTAATGACAGCCCAGTTTTAGTAAAGCAAACAACTTACAATATGTTGCAGTTTGGCACAATCACAATAGCTCTATCGAGAATTCACCGAAAGAGGTTGATCACGAAGAACTCTCAGGGTGAGATGGATTTGTAAGATTTATCAGGCTGGCGATTCTAACAAGCGAACGCGCTAATACGCGTTGGAAATGTTATTTCGATTCTTGCAACGTCCAAATATTAATATCTTAAGTACGTGCTATCCGTTTCAACAGAATGTGATTTATTTAATCCGCGACAAGGAAAATCCCCGAAACTCTCTGCTTGAGATTATTTAACGGTATTTCGAGAAAATTGAAAAATTTGCACATTGTTCCTTATTTCAGTTTTATCGAGGTAATGCCAAGCAATTTTTCTCAATGTCAAACCGACAAACCGCGAGAGGCGGTATTCTGGAAATCTCGATGTTTCAGAATCCGAGATCGGAAAACCTAGAGAAGCCAGGTAATATCGATAAATTTGACGCAACAATCACGACCGAAATAAAGGTGAAATCGATAAAGAACATTTCACAGGGCGACAAGAATGCTCCGCTTCGGCTCGCCAGAGTTAATTATTGCGAGATTTACGGCGCAGCTTCCGGTAGCCGGTTGCCTATCCATCACGATGAAATACGCGGTCCATTCGCCATCGAATTTTCCGCTGATCGAATTTATTGTACTGGAGAATTTATCCGCGGAAATTCAGCTCCGACGTTTCACTAAACACTGCTGCTTCTAATTTCTGTAATACATAGTTGTTTCTCCTGTGCCGTTCGCGATGAAGAAAGACACGGCGCATTCTCCATCTGCCCGGAATAATTATCATCAAAGAAAGCTCTGTTCTTACGTTTACGCGCTCACTCGTACGCAGTTAAATATAGAGATTCATTATTCACCAGGAACCACGTCTGCCAATATTACTTGGACAATCTTCAATTCCACTTTTCCAATGGCACAGTCAGCATCCTAATTTTGATGCAATTTCGCGCACTTTGTTGCCGGCGGCCGCCACTCGTTGAACACCTGGCTTAATTAGTCGCCATTGTTGGTCAGCTTTTACGATGTAACTGTTTCGCTGAATTAATCGCTCGGATCAACCTATAAATTGTTAATTCGAATCGGTGGAACCGCGTTCTATTAAATGGCACTTTGTAACAGCCCGTCCGTTTGAGAGAAAGATTGCAATTTTGCAACGTTCGTGGAATCTTTAAAAAAAAGGGACGGACTGTAAGTCGAAGTTGTAGATTTTAAAAACTGCTCGTTTTTGAAGTTGAGAAAAAGAAATTTTTCCCCCGGTTTTGTTATTACCGCTTTTTCTAATCTAAATCTAGAACCAATACGAGTTTCATCAAGCATGAATCTTGCAAGATTTCGCTAACAATAAGTTTCCTTTACTAACGTAAGCCTAACTTAATCGAATCCTCTCGTCGTCTAAACTTAATTCAAGTACAATTATTATGACGTGACAATTATTATGATAAATCTCCAATGAAAACCTGACTTTCAACTTCAGTGTGCAACGTAGAATTTTCGTGGACGTAACTAAAGAAATGAAACTTAAACACTGGATTCATTTTATGAGAAATATTCTGGATACTCTTCTGCAAATTGAATGCATCGTGGATTCCACATTTTCCCTTAACCTGCGTTCATACTCGACAATCTATCCTGACTTAATGCGCATTGGCCTCATGATCTCGAGTCTCGTGGATCGATTCCTCGAGCAAATTCCATGCTCGTTAATCGCTCGTTAACGCATTCGTTAAACGTGACAAAGCAGACTAGTCGGCCCTTGTCGCACGTGCGACAATTTATTTCGCGGCCGCGGGTATTTCGGTGGCCAATAAAGTTCCCTCAATAATGATGATATCTGATAGGGATCCGATAATAGAAAGGCAAGCTAGAAGTTAGGCAGCCGGCCCAGTTTTTCATGTAGCCGTGACAACGCGCTCGCGCGCGCGCGCAGCCGGCTCACAGTGACGAATATTTTTCAAGGTAACCTAAGCGCTGAAATACACCGCCCCTTCGACTCTCTTCTGCACAACCGATTTAATAATTCCCCCGCTGGCTGCCAATTCCAAGTCCGCTCACTTGTTACATTCGAGTGACATAATGACTCGGACCGCACGCGAATCGCCCTGGACTCTGCCGCGGACGCGTTACGCAAACCTGGTCGCGTGACGAAATAACGCCGCGAGCTCGATCGTCCTGGAAATATTTGGCTCTCCCCACGAAATGCATTTTTGATCGTTCGTTTCGTGTGCGTGTTTTTTTAGGATTTGTCCAAATGTTGTGGTTTCGTTTCTAGGGACGGTTGTACGTATAATTGAATGATTGGTAGATGTGGGGATCGAGGTTGTAAGTTTTAGGATTTTAAGAAATTGTTGTTATTAAAACCTGATTCAATTGAGTACGAATTGAGACTGGTTTTTATCGTTTGAATTGAGAGAAAGAAGATAATTATTCAGCCAAATTGCCGATAATGATCTAGGGATCCCTAGACGCAAGTCCCTAGGAACTTTTCTACTACATGTTCTTGCATCATTTTTGTTGAAAACCGTAGTATAAATTAAACTGAATGTTATTGTTAGGATTGATCAAGTTTCCGAAGAAGAACGTAATTTCGATTTAAAGACGAGTAACCGCGCAAAAGTTGGCCCACCGTTTTGCCTGGTAAAATTTGAATACGTCATGTGAAAAATTTGCGTGTCATATGCGGAACGGCAGACAAATGCCAGAAATTGCATCCGCGATGTAACACGTATTCAGGAATAATGTACTATAGTTGACGTGAAAAATGATCGGAATAATACACCTCATTAACCTATCTTGCGCGTCTAAAACCACGAGAAGATACTATTATTTCAAAGCATAAGATATAAATCGCTCGCGCGAACAATAATTTCTAATTTTAAATTCAAATTCTGAAATTTTCGCGAACAATAATTTCTAATTTTAAATTCAAATTTTGAAATTTTGAAATTCAAATTCAAATCAAATTTTCAAATCGACGATTCGAAAATTCTGAGAATTTTACATTCAAGCTGTCATAATTTCCAGATTGCAAGTTCTCAAACGTTTAAATTTCCAAATAACAAAGCCAAACTTTCTGACATGTAGACCCGACAAAATTCAGAATCAAGCAAAATTTCACTCTTCCCAATCTCGAGATCATTCAAAATCTTCTCGCCTTTCGTGCCGTTTTACTCAAAACGTAGGATCAAAAATATCCCGTTGCTGCCATTGTTTACAATCTCGTTAGCTCGCTATAATATTTAAATCGCGCATCGTGTAACCGGCCAGTGCCAAGATTCGTAAATTAGGAAATTCGGTAAGAGACGACTTGTAGAAATCCGATACGGAATCACTCAAATTAACTCTCCACGGTCTTGGAGAATACCGAAGGGAAAGGATTTAAATTAAAACCTGCTGCTGCCGGATGCTACGACTATGGCTGGCGCCATATCAAAAGGCACAGTTGCTTCTCACGCCAAGTATGTAAGAAATGAGAACGACTACCTCGATCATGTCTATTCCTGAGACCAACGTTTCCTACCCCGATCAACTTCATTTCGTTTTATTTCACATTCACCAGTAGGTAAAAGTTTTGCCAGCCGCGACATCTCGTTTCGAAGTTAGTTGGCCGTTTTTCACATTCAACGTATACATATTTGTTATATATCTTCTTTTTATTTCGTGCTACGTATGCTGCTTGAAATCATCAACGATCGCGCTTGCACGTCGTTCCAGGAAGTGAAATGGATTTCAGAGATGAAAGATTTATCGTGAAAATGTTTGGATACTTGAAAGTAAATTCCCTCCATTTTTAGATCTTGCAACTCTTTTTTTGTTTCAATGTAGAAATGAAATTATTTAGATTCTATCTCTTCTTTAGTTGAAAACAAAATTTTAGAAAAAATTAAAAATAAAGTAAGCCCACGTGCAAAATTTTTTAAAGAAATGTTTGAAGTATTTTTGTTTGGAAAATGTTTCAATAATTCAAAACATTTCAAGGAACGTTTCAATAATTGAAAATTGCTTATCTGGAATACTCTTTTATCCTTTACATTAACACCAGAACTTTGAAGGCACATTTGGTTATGCAGTGCCATCTTGCAATAAAGCTTCAACTATACCGTGAAACGATATGTAACGAAACACAGACGATATTTTTGCAATTATGTTATCCACCATGTAGTGCCATCTTCTTTAAACGAACATGAACGTCATACGATTTGAAAAGTCCTACGATGATAAGATTAATATTAAAATTCCAATTAAAAGTACAGTCCATTAAATTTTATATTATTGATATCATTGTCTAGTAAGTTTAAATATTTATACGATATTCTTCATTTTTTATATATAATTACAAAGATTAATTTTTTAACATACAATTTATTTTTATATGAATTAAATTAATTTATGAAAAACAGAAAATAAAGTTCAGTAAATTTCTTATAGCAATTTTGTCATCAATATAAAAATAAAGATTCCAACTTGACGAAAAACAATAACAATAATAATGTTGGGCAATGACAGACAAATAAGAGGAACACAAAAATAAACTAAAACGTTTCATTAATCTTATTCTTCTTTTTTATTTTCATTTTCTTCTTTTCAAGAAGTTTAGAAAAACAACAAATCAGGCGAAAGATATCCGTTCAAAATATATACAACTATACTTCGCACCTCTAACCATGAAATAATTCCTATCTTTATCCACAGATTTATTATAGCCATCCGCGTCAAAATTTATCTGTATACGCATCATCAGAATATTACACTTTACTGCCTCCAAAGTTCCTCCTCTGATCACTACGACTTTGAACTTCAACCACCATTCTGAAAAATTCGAGTTTTATTAAATTATTATCCCCTTTGAATTCGGAGACGAATATTTTACAAAAGAAAAGTAAATGTAATTTATATTTGGTACTAAAAAATAACTTTTCATTTTGTAAATAACATCCACGTGTTGTGCAGTGTCACGTGCAAAATAAATACATCCAATCTTGAGCTCTTAATTCATAACCGATGCGTTTAATTATTCGTGATAGAATTGCTTAAATCTTAAGTCCTCGCTAAATCGAAAATTGCCATTAATATCGAAGGTTATTAGAGACGATGATGGAACACGTTTCTCCAAAATTATACGACGTAGATTCACGCATCTGGAAGGAACGAAAATAATTTTAGACCGATCTGTTACGACGAAGGCCGTGCCAAAACTCTCGAATCTTGCCGCGACTGTGTGTACAACCACGATACACAATGCGAATTATAATATCACTATTTTCGTATCGCTAGACGGACATGTTGCGATTCAATTTACTTCCACCTGTTATTTGCTGCCAGAAAACTGTTCCTTTACCAATTTTACGTTTGTCTTCGGGAATTAATTTGCAATAGTAGCGAAAGTTAAATATTACTATAAATTCTTTCGGTAGAGTTCTTTTGAAATCGTAGAAATTTAATTCCGAGTCGGAAATTTCTTGGTACCAGAATGAAAAATAACTCGAAGACTCGAAGTACTCCTGAAAAATCTAAAATTTTTGGCTTTCAATTTCCTATTTATTTCCTAATTTTCTGTGCTTTCTGAATTAAAAATTTCGAAACTATTACATAAACAAGAAGCTACTACTTTTATTTTAGGTTGGGATTTTTTCGCTTTCGAAAAGTTTCATTGACGACAGTTTCAAAACAACAACAATAGTTGCTTTTGACTAGAACAATGAACGTACGAAGCACTACAAAGCACTATTCATTCTGCATATCAAATGCACACATGTGGCAGCCATTCAAAATTGAAGCAACACCAAAGTGGAATTGCATTACGTGAAAATTGATCGCAAATTTAACATGTACAACAAACAGTTGTTCGCTCTTCAACGAGCAACAGAATGCTTTTAATAAATTTCTCTGCTTTGCGCATTAACAAACTCCTACATGACTATTCCTATTTGCTTTTCAATCTAAAAACAGGAATTTAGACATTCTGTGAACCATCATTCTAGCACTGGTATATTTTTATTTCTGCCGTTCCAATTATATCCCCCAAAGAACGTCGTCATCGCAATTTGCCAGAATTCTGTTAAACATTCTCCCAAAATTTCTATCATTCTAAATAATTGTTACGTGACGAATCGAATTCTCAATGAAGTATAAACAATAAAAGACGAAAATTAGTCTAGAAACTATGAGAAACGAGGTCCCCATTGTTTCGAAAACAATCGTAAATCGTCCGACAAATCGAAAATCGTATTTAAAGATCAAGAAACACGAGACGTCTGGATGTTGATGTTTCTATAAAATACTGCCAGAAATTTAAAAAGCATTGTTATCGCTCGTGTGGCCCCGTCGTCCGCTATTTTGCTTTGTATTTTTACCTCAAAGAAGATTTTAGAAATCAGTGGAAAATTTAGAATAAACGAAACGATCTCTCAACAGTGAGACCTAATAAGGACGAGGATAGATTTAATGAAGATTCTTGTTATTGAATAAAATATATTTAATTACAAAATACAAAATAAATACATAATACATATATATGTGTGCGTGGGTTTATGTATATGTACATACAAGGTGTAAATTTTTCTTCAAATCTAAACGCGTGTCGACCGTGTTGACTTATTTTCCTAGGAGAATCTTACGGGTGGCACCAATACTTTGGCCAGATTGGGTGGCACCCTTGTTTGAACCGGCCTGTAGACCGATCACTGTCTCACCAGCGCGCAATTGTTCCTCGGTGAACTCGCGTTTGCATTCATCAGCCGGCTTAGGTCCCAAATATGGTCCTTTCCATTCTGGGTGCTTGTACGTCTACGAAAAAGCGAGGGTTAATTTGTGCAATGCTTATTCGAATTTCAAGAATGATTGAAATCCATCGAAAATATAATATGAATAATAATTTAGAAGCTAAAATTAGAAGAATTGTAACGATTGGAGATTGCGACCTTTGAAAAGTAGTATTGGAAGTGATATTTTAACATGGAATTTAAATTATGATATTCAGTGGTTGAAAATGGAACAATCCACTCGACTCCCTAATTGCATCCACTCCGTCGGTACTAAATACCATTAACCTAATTTTTAATGAAACTTACCGTACGACCAAGAGCAAAGAGAGTCGTCACCACCTGTGCAATGTCTTTCTTCTCCCACAAGTCGACCGTTTGGAACACATCAACGTCGGCCACGCCATAGTCTTTCAGAGCTTTTTGGAACCTAACGATAACACAAAATAACGTCACTGCAAAATTTCTTTATTTTATACAAAGTAAAAAACAAATTTATGAGAAAAATGTTTCTTGTTAAATGCCGAATGTTGCAGATTAATTCCATTAAATGTTACAAAGACTTTAAATTTAAATATTTTACGTGCTTTTGCTAATTTAAAATTTTTTTTTCTAGAAACGTAACTAAATAAAAATCTGCAATTAATTTGTGAGAAATTATTTATAAAGTAAACTTACGCGTTGATGTTCTCCATCATTTTGAATTGTCCGCCACTGGTATTGATCTTGGAAATGGATCCAGGGGAGATCTTGTTCATCAGATGACACAACACCTGTCCGTCCTTGATGACGTCTTCGAAGGCCTCACCTGGCGGGAACTTTTTGCCCAAAATGGACTCGATCCATTCTTGGGCTTCTTTTTCCTGTTCTGGGTTACGCTTCGCAGCGATCTGCAATGGAATTTAATTAAAAATATATACTACGTATTAATTTGAGGTCGTTGGAAAATTTGTTGAATCAATTTTGGCCTAAAAGCTACCAATTTGCAGTCGTAAAAATTTCATCGAACGAAACATCTGATCCTTAAAATTTTCTCAAGAAGTAATTGTCAAATCAATGGATCACTAAAACTGAGAATAAAACTCACAATGATTTATTTTAATTCACAACCAAATACACCAGTATTCGGCGCACCCTATTTTCACCTTCAAAGTATAGAATGGAAACGTAGAATTGCATCAAGCAAGTGCAAAAATTAAAATTTCGGAATTTAGAGATTTGGAAATTTCAAAGACAAAATCAACGTTGCATGGCGTAAATTCGAGAAGAGTTGGAAATTAAAAAATGTCTACGACGCAAATTCAAAAATTCGCGTCGCGAAAGAGGGTGGATGGAAATGCGGTTGCGTCAAACATGTTCACTGCAAAATAAATTCACAGCAGGTTTCCGAATTTAGAATGCCGTTCTGAACCAAGCGCGATTCCAACGGTTTGCGAATACCACACGACGTGAAATGGTTCCAGATTCTTCGACGAAACAAGATGTACTTGCACGATGCACAAAGGTCCTCGTGTTCATACCTTGGCGCGCACTTGACGTTCGAGAGCCATCCTTGTACCTTGTGACGCCTGTTGAGAGAGGACTGAAGTGCTTGGTCCTAGTGCTGGTCCCTCTTATACTCCGCAGAGATGGCGGGAACACGGCCCACGCTTTGGAGGAAACTGTCCAACACGGGTGGTGCCCGCCTATGTTTCGAAAAAGACAACGTTACACATGCTGTCCCTGTATCTATGTTTATCGGTGTATGAGTACGCGCTTTCCACAGTTTTCGACGATCTAATATTAGCAGCTTATTCACTTAGACGTAAGATTTCCAAAATCGTGGCTGCCAAGCTGCGTCTCCACGAGAGAGTCGTTGCGATACACGTGCAATGGACAAGGATTCGGGCGATCATATTTGGTTGGAATTGGGAAGTGAGGGAACTTTTGCGCATGAGTTGCATTATAGCGAGTAGGTGAGGTTACGTGGTGTAAAGATTAGAAGGAAGATAAGGGTGGTTTGGGAGCTATTTGCATATTAGTGTGTTTGATTGTGAATCGGAACAAACGTGAAATTCTATGGATAGTCTTTTAATTTTATTAAACTACTTCTAATTTGTGTTGCACGAATTTCTATAGTTTTGAATTCCTAAATTCCTAAATTTTTCAAATTTAAAATTTCTGTTGTACTAATTTCTAAATTCCTTTCAGCTTATAATACAAATATAGATCCTTTTTAAATAACATCAAGTACACTATGTTGTAAAATATTATAAAAACTAGTCAAATTTATTTAATAATACATATGTATTCATGTTTCTAAAATTCTCTGTTAAATAGTAATAATGTTCTTTCCTCGTGTTTCGTTTAATGCGCTACGCATTGTAGGTGGTAGATAGATCGAGAGGCTGACTAATTCGAGACAGTTCTCCTTCCGCTTTCTTGGTCATATTACTTATTCACTGTTTTGCCTGTTTCGACGTTTTTAATAGTGACTCGCGTTAAAATTAGCTATTTAATAGCACAGCAAATATGCAACTGCCAATAAACTCGAATTCTATAAATAAATTGCTAAACTGAATTAATTAAAATCCCGAATTAAATTAACTACTATTTGAAGTACAGTAGAAATTTTGTGATTAAATTTTTAGAAAATTCTAAATTATAATAAATTTCTGTGTCCTGTGTAGATAAAGTTTAATATTAAAATTAAACTTGGAGATTGAAAGTCTAGTAATTTATTATTTTTAACTTTATTATTAAAAACCACAATTATTATACCAACTACAGCTATAATTTACGAGGGAAAACCAATGAAAAGATACAATTTTTTTACAAAAAAACAAGATCTTTGTTTCGTTCCATATTATATTTCTAAAGTTCCATCGCAAGCCGCCATATTGTTACTCAAAAACTCTCCCTCGCTACGCTGCTCTAAATATTCGACCAAAAAAAAAAAAAGAAAAAACGGAAAAAACGAAATTGGATTGCGCAAAGTGTTTCAGAGTATTTTTTCTTTAAATAACTAACCGTTATATGGGTCGAGTTATTATTACGTTGATCCACTTTTTGTATTTATGTGACGAGCCAACAGATCGAGGATGAAAGCCCGCCAAAACACGAGCGATTTAAAAGTGTTTGGTCAAGAATTCTTTTCAATTCAAATATGAAACATGTACGAAATACAAACAGTCGTACTTTGTATTTAAGAAAACAGTTATGGGAGGAGAAAATGCTTAAATCGCGTAAAATCCTGCAGCTAATTGACGAAATGTAGCTTAATAGTCGGAAAATTTGGAGAAATGTTCCAACATACCAACACAATTGATGAGATCTTAACTTACGAATGATTTTAAATAACTCTAAGCATTAGAGAACGGTTCTACTGAAAATTAAATAATAATATAGTGAATCATACACCGTTTAAATATTTATTTGAAATGAGGGAGGTTGCGTAATGAACGCGACTTTTATTCGAGTAATATGGAAGACTTATTCACCGGCAAAATCGCTAGCTACTGACTCAAGTTTAAATATAATCGCGGCATCCTATGTATTTCCATTCTCCCCTTTGTCGTTTGCGTGCAAAATTTCCGTCGAATTTCAATAATTTCAGCCACCTCGGACACGTAATCGCGAATCGAGTATCGTTATCCTTCTTTGCGACTTTTCGGGTGATCGTGTCAGAATCGTCGACGCTTTGACTTAACCGCGCTTTCTGCCGGGAATCCGGAATTAAATTCCCACGCATCTTATGATTAATTATTGTTTTCTCGTAAATCCGCGTGCGCAGGTGGTATTCAAGGTATTCTATTATTACTGCCTATTAATCATTTATTTAATGTTGGAACAAATTCATAGAGATGTTACTACGAGAATTTGGGAAATTTACATCTTCGGAATTTATCATTGTGCTTTACTGCCAATTTTATCTTAAATTTAAAAGAACCGATGCAAAAGTGCAAAACTTTTCTCGTGTTCCGAGACTACTTTGTTTCGTGGCAAATTATGAGTAAAACCTTTGATAAATAATTGATAAATAAATAAAATCAAGAAAGATTTATCATGAAAGAGATATACTTTATTAACGTAATTTTTGAATTTGATAGAATCTTTCTCTTTTGCTAAGGGGGAATTATTCGGGAGTGCAATGTGTTCTAGGAAGAAAGAGAGAGATGAAAGGACGTATGGACTGTGGTAATGAGTAAGAGAAGAGGAGAAAGTGGTTGATGCATTTCGTCTCGGAGTCACTGCCTAGACTCATCAGTGGAGGGGGGATTGATGGCAGCGACTCCTTACCCCACAGAGACGCTCTTGTTATTGTAAAACTAAACCCGCTAAAAAGACTGGGGGCCCGACACCCATCATCACATATCATCCCCTACCTAAGCGGGGTTCCGCACACACTCTGCCCGCTTAACGTCGAAGATCGGTAGTATCTCGACGCTAAGCGCGCAGCCACTTGCGATCTGTGCAAGTCAGTTTGAAACTCGTAGTCGAGAAATCATAGGCCGCTACAGCGTGTTTGTTTGTGGCGCCCTCTCGCGGAGGCGAACAATTATTCGTGCGTAATCCGCCGCTTTTTCTGGAGTTGCTAACCCCGTTTACTAGTGCATAGAAGTTTTCTGGAACGTAGGTGGTTTTTTCATTATTCGTCGAATTCCTTTCTCTTTTTTCCTTTTCTATACCTCGGTCTATATCGAGCCGCAAAACATTGCAGTTTCGAGCGTGCCGAGCAAGACTGTGTTTCTGGAGAAAAATGCATTCGATTCTGACAAACATCCGAAGAACATTAGTTTTCTTTGCATTTCTGCCAATTATTTCATGAATTTCACTATTTTGTTATCGATATTACGATACTTAGAAAAGCAACGCGATTGCAATCGCGGCCTGTGTAAGGTTGTAATTAGGTACGCATTTAGAGGTTATGTTTTTGTTTTCTCTCAATAGTTTGACAGTGAAGTCGCAATGTTTGTGCGAAAAGCATCATCTATTCACTCTCGCGTGTGAATATAAATGATCTTTATGTACATGTAAATAAACTTCCACGCTGTAATGAAAAATTGTGCATCTTGATAGCGATTCTTGTGATTCTGTTGTATAATAAAGTATGATATAATTTCATTCAAACTCTTTTCTTGATCACAAGCTGTAAAAAAATATCTGTATGTGTAAAAGTACTTGTTCGTTTCAATCAATAGGATAATCACAAAAAAAGACATGGCACAAAGATTTCCTGTACCAAATACAGGGAATAACGGCCCTCCGCCACAAAGATATGCGGCGTCATCTGTACCTCCCAATTTACGTCAGTATTCTGGCCCAAACTTTCCTGTGAGTATACAAGAATCCAAATGATTCAATTAATCTGGACAACAAGAAACTTGCTAACTAATTTTTATACAGATGCAGCAGAGATCTGGATTTACTCCACCTCCCCAAATGGCCAATACAGGCCCTGGACCAGCCAGTATAATAAGAGCGAATCAACCTTATTCAAATATGCGTCAAGGACCGATGCCTACTCCACCAGTTGGAAAGAGGAGCGCGGATCAACGTATTCCCATGTCACAACAAAAACCGTAAGTGCACTAACGCCGCATGTTTTTGTTTAACTCTGCATTCATGTTTTGTATTATTTTGTTCATTAACTACTAGACTTGATAGATTTAACTTTTATTATCTGTGACTTCATATACTTCAGAAAGCAATGTGTCAGTTAAATCTTATCAGTTTGATTACTTAATTTTTTTGGAATTATTAATTTGCTCGTTATCATCAATATGTCGAAAACAAACCATTCACCGAATTCACCAGGAACTTCACTGCATTTCATAAGCTTTAAAATTGGTTTATTGATTTTTGAATCTATGATTTTTACACAAACTCATATAGGTATTTTTGGAACAGTGATTTTTCACATTCCACATCCAAGAAGAAGAAAAAGCTGGCAGACAAAATACTACCGCAGAAAGTACGTGATCTAGTACCTGAATCTCAGGCTTACATGGATTTACTCGCGTTTGAGAGAAAATTGGATGCGACTATAATGCGCAAGCGATTAGACATACAAGAAGCGCTGAAACGTCCAATGAAACAAAAAAGGAAACTGCGAATATTCATTTCGAATACGTTTTATCCAGCGAAAGAAGCTGGCGAGGGTGAGGAAGGTTCGGTCGCTTCCTGGGAACTTAGAGTTGAGGGACGACTCTTAGACGATACGAAAAATGATCCCAACAAAGTAAAAATCAATTTTATTTTCAAAAAGAAAATCGTAGATCATTTGAATGGAAGATAATTCATTTATATCATTAATGGTTTTTAGGTGAAGAGGAAGTTCTCTTCCTTTTTTAAAAGTTTAGTTATAGAATTGGATAAAGATCTATATGGACCCGACAATCACTTGGTTGAATGGCACCGTACATTAACAACGCAAGAAACTGATGGTTTCCAAGTGAAAAGACCTGGAGATAAAAATGTTCGATGCACTATTCTTTTGCTTCTCGACTACCAACCCTTACAGGTAACTTTGATTTCTTTAAATTGAGCCTAAATTTCCAAGTTGACTCAAATTGGAATTTGACAGAGATTTTTTTTAATTGCAGTTTAAATTAGATCCCAGATTAGCCCGACTTCTAGGTGTACATACCCAAACGCGGCCCGTCATTATTTCCGCTCTCTGGCAATACATAAAAACACACAAACTTCAAGACAGTCACGAAAGGGAATTCATAAACTGTGATAAATATCTCGAGCAAATATTCGCTTGCTCGAGGATGAAATTTGCAGAGATACCACAGCGTTTAAATCCGTTGCTTCATCCTCCGGATCCCATTGTAATCAATCACGTTATTAGCGTCGAAGGTATCTGTCAGTAAAAACCAATTAATGCGTGCCGTCTTTCACAATTTTCAATAATAATGAAAAGTAACCCGTTTGTTTATCAGGTACAGAAACGAAGCAGACCGCATGTTACGATATAGAAGTGGAGGTCGATGACACGTTAAAAACGCAGATGAATAATTTCCTACTGTCCACCGCGAGCCAACAGGAGATCCAAAGTCTCGACAACAAAATTCACGAAACAGTAGAGACGATTAACCAGTTGAAAACGAACCGGGAGTTCTTCTTGAGTTTTGCCAAAGACCCTCAACAGTTTATCAACAAATGGATTATATCGCAAACGAGAGACTTAAAGACGATGATAGACGTGGTTGGTAATCCGGAAGAGGAACGTAGAGCAGAATTTTATTATCAACCGTGGGCCCAGGAAGCTGTGTGTCGATATTTTTACACAAAGGTCCAACAGAAACGCGCGGAATTGGAGCAAGCTCTTGGAATCAGAAATTCATAAACATGCACAAAGAGACGTCGCTATGTAAAGTATTTATATAAATTTTTTCTCTTGTTCCAATTGTGAAACCGATCGATTAACGTGTCTTACGCTTGGCTCATGATGCAATGTCTCTCTGCGACATTGTGATATAAACGATGCTATACAAATGGCATATTTTTACGAATGATGAAAAACGATGTATAGTCAGAGAAATAGTTTTACGGATCACAAATTCATTCACTACGTATATCGATCTCGTATATCTTTATTCAAGCTGATGTTTTCAGAAGTCTTTTTTTTTCATGAAAATATGTATCGCAGTCCGCTACGCGCCCTATAACCTTGATGAAATTCTGTACAATATAACGAATAAACCTTTGATATAATTCGCTTGAACTATTTCAGACGATCCCACATAGATGAACAAATATTTTCAATATGGCAATGTAATTCTTGCAATTGGAATTTCATTTCTTTTGTTTTTTAGTTACAATTTCTAAAGAAAGTAAAGAGATATTGATTTTTTTTTAAATGTAAATTTTGCTTATGATTAGGTAATAAATTTCTAATTTATTAATGTTGTATACGCAATTAGATCACTGGATAAAGAAAGAGAAAGGAAAAGAAAAGGAAACGAGCCATAAATTTTTCTGTTATTCAATTCTTATTTTGTTTGTGCAAGTAAATACAATCTCTTACATAATCAGTACATGTTGATGCAAAATATTGTTTCCTCGTGGAAACAGCAATACCGTCAATTTAAAACGTAAGGAACACGACTCCCTAAATCTGTTTTTTTAATTTTCTTTTTTTTTTCTTTTTTTATCGCGAAAGTCTCAATTTCGTGTAGTCAGTGTAAAAGTGCTTTCCCCTCTTACTTAAGAGTATTATGGATTAATTTGATTCAGTATTATAATATTAAAACATTCCAAGAGGCATTCACACAGGGAGGGATGGGAAATTCCAGTGTCGTTTTACGGATGTACATATTTTCGCTTTTCGTCGTGTTTCCTTCTTTCTACGAGACATCGAATGTTCCACATACTTCCTACAAAAACGATTCGCCGAGAAAATAATGTTGAAATCGCATCATACCAATTACACACGAGTTTCCAACGCCTTTCTTTTTTTAGAGACACGAAGCCGGAACGATTACACGTTATATAAGTTACGAAACATTCTTCACATGCCAACGAGCATTACACGCAAAGCGCTTGAACACGTTTCTATTTTATAACAGAGAAACGAAAGAACAAAGGAGCCTGTGAGATACAGCGACAATTTTTCTTCCTGGCGATAAAATTTCAAAACTTCAATAGTCGTCCTCTTACTCTTCCCTCTTCGTTTTTTTTTTTTCTTTTCTGATTCGATGAACATAACTCTATCGAAGGTCGCATACCGTTGTACAACACACACTGGATCACAAGTGCACCAATTGATTGTATCGTTTCTAATACAATAAACTCTGATTAAATTCTGACGTATTCGTTCCACATAAAAATCGATTCGTTAAATACAATGTGTCACATGATTTCGCTTGATCGGAGCTGAACGAACACGTCAAACGATTGCACTACTCATTACGAGATCAAGGTTTATTGTATAGTAATTGTTCTTTTTCTTTCGTTTTTTTTTACTTCTCTAATTTTAATTACACATTCACATATATTTCGTCGTATAAAGTTTTAAATATAATTACATAATTGAGTTGACAAGACTTCTTTTCTTTTTTTTTTCTTTTTTTCTTCTTTCTTTAATTACACATTATCCACCTAAATCGTATGGAAGTTTATTTCTTATTTAAAAGGGGGGGAGGTGAGTGATGATCTAAACACATTTCTCTATATGCCCTCAATTAAGTCTACAAAGATCACGCTCTTGCCAAATGATAAGCGGCAGCTGTAAATCTCTGTACACTCAAATATATCTCGTGAAAATAATCGTGATTCACTAAGTCCTTGCTTGAATAAAATCTTTCCTGTTCTTTAAATGGGGATTAACAATACTGCAAAAATGCCGTGTACGATTTTCTTCGTAACACGAGATAGCCACGAAATTCTTCCAACTTTTTGTCTTCCCCATTTCTTTTCTTTTTTTTTTTTTCACGTGAATATATATCGTTATGGTAATCACATGGTGTAGGTATTGCTTCTTTACATACATTTTTGTCCATTGGTTCCTCATTCAACATCTGATACTATGTATTCGATCTTCGATAATATATCCATTTTATCATCCTGTTTTGCCATTTGACGGTGATTTCCTGTACGCATCTATAAATGTATATAACATATGGTGTCTAAGAGGAAGGTAAATTCCACTTGTGCAGTCTTTTTTTGTCCATTTTTGGTTTTAAGTAATTAATGCGAGATACATCGGTGCAAGAGATCCTTTGGGTTGTCCGGAAGTTCGCGTTAAGTTTACTCCCTTCCTCTTTTACAATAACTATGGATACATTTTACACAATAGCTCGTATGTTAAATGACTGATTGGTAAATCGTATAAATGTCACCTATGATTGCGTGCGCTCTGTTGCGACGGTGAATTATTCTCTTCCCTTATTCTTTCTCTCCTTTTCTCTCTTGCAACGTAAGCGCTAATTCGAATCACGTATACATTCGCACGAATTACATCATTATAAATTATACGCATTTACAATTATTTTATCCGAACGAGGCCGTCAGAACAGAGGTCTTATACATTTTCGTTCCATTTTTTTTCCCCAAGACAAACATGCAAATTGATTTATTAAATATTCGTCACAGAATGATCGATCGATCACTTAAACGAGCACAACATGTCTATAAATAGTAATTTAAAATCTTGAAAATTAACAACATGATTATATAAATAACAAAGTAATTTAAAAAAATTGTCGATATGTTAAAATATAAAAAATTTAATATCTTTCTAAATTTAGGAATGTTCATACTCTTTCTTATGTTTTTTCTCTTCCCCTCTCTCTCTCCCTCTCTCTTCATTAACGACTTAACAAGAATGATTTCAAACAACAATTATTCAAAAGAACCAAGAATGAAAAACTTACGGCAAACTTTAATTTCTGTTTCGCAATAATTTTCAATACTGATTCGGTACTGGAGCAACAATAGGTGTCATTTCCACGTTTTAATTATTACTGAGCCAGTAATAATATCATCTGAAACATACACGCTTTTATTATATTATCAAACAGATTCCATCTTTTTTTTTCTTTTTCTTCTTCTTTTTTTCTTTTTTTTTTCCTTTTTAAATTCATACAAGCATTCGATGCGAAATTTTGCATATCTACTCTCTTAAAATATCTCCTAAAATAAATAGAAAAAGTTTTAATTCGTTACGCTACAACATAAAAAATATCGATCATTTCAAACCCAATCGTATCCACAGTCGAGACAATTCAGTGAACATAGGATATGCATACAAATTATTTGATATAGTTACATTTTGGAAGTATCTTTGTTAGTTAATCATCCTTAATAACATAAATATTACTACGAACAATGAAGTTTAGAATGCATACAAAACTAGAGTGTAGAAGAACAAATGTTTTCTACTATAGATCACACTGGATGGATCGTACAGCAAGGCAGTTCCGTGTACTGTGAGGTTTATTACTTGATATGCGATGCGCACATAAATAACTAACAAAGTTAGCCGTTGTACTGAGATAAGTCAGACACTAATGCTTACGATTTCAATATGAAATAATATACGCTAGAATAAAAATGTGCAGAGTCATTTGATGGATTTTTTTTTTCTTTTTGTTCTTTTCATTTTCTTTTCCCCGTTGTGTTCGATCCAAGTATAATGATAAATTGGCATTTGAGTCGCGTTTGTACGCGATTCATTAAGGCTTGAATATGTCTTTGACTCGTTCCGAAATCTGAGCAAATTTGTTAATGCTTCAAAAAAGTCCTTGCAAACACGTAAGTGTTAAGAAGAACACGGAAGTTCTTCAAAGTGTTTTAGCTTTTTCGAGTAAATCGTTAATGAATTTCTGAAACATATAAATATTCTTCAAAGTGTTTTAGCTTTTTCGAGTAAATCGTTAATGAATTTCTTAAACATATAAATAAATAGATAAACTTCCGTTAGTGACAAATCGTTTGAAACCATAGACGGTACACCATAACCGACCTTATTAATTTCTCAGAACTACCAGATATTACTTTATGTAGAATTAGTCACAAAATATGAAATTTTAAGGAAGAAAATATCGTTAAAATGAAGACAAGCTTGATAAATATACTTACGTTTATATCATGTGGTGGTTTCTTTGTATCAACTAGCAACTCCTATAACAAAGAAAATGAAACAATAATCAATTTTGATAATATATATAGTTAAATATATATATAGAACATACTTGTAAAAACCTCCGTCTATGATCATCACTGTCCATATCAAGAAGTTCATCTATATCTATTTCAACTTCCCGATTTTTGCCGCTTTCGTTCTGTAAATTTAAAAAATTTATAAATTATATCCTATATATATAGTAACTTTCAATCAGAAAAAATTTGATTTTATACTTACAACTGATTCATATAATTTTTCTAGCTCATCAAATAGCCACATTTCAACCGCAAGTCTTTTACGGATAAGAGACATCTGATGAGATCCATATTTGGCTGTTAAAAATTTTTCCCTGCGCTCCTTTACCTCTCCTTTTTCACTGAAAGCTACATGCAAATTCGCACGTGCAGGACTACGTTCTGCTGTAAGTACTCCACCTCCTTCCATTATAAACTACCTAATAATTCAACAAAATATTCCTTGAAGAATTTATTTCAATATCATATTATGAGATAGGTGTTTAATGAAAGATATTAGACAATCAATAAAAACAATTAAAATATTAAAGAAAAGAAATAAAAGCATGAGAAGAATACATAGAATGCAATATATAAATAAAAATGTATATATGCCTATGAATTTTTATTATTATACAATATAGAATATAAATGTTAGGCAAAAAGATAATTACATAAAATAAAAATCGATTAATATTTAATTTACATTATGGAAACAAAAACATACAATAAATAAAACAACAAATAAGAATTACATTCTTTTTCTATTCTTTCTTTTTTTTCTCTAATACAATTATTTTTTTATTTCTCTTATAGAAAATTAATTATACCAAGGTATACCTGTTACAGGAAACTTCGCACGAAGGATGATACGGTAAAAGTAAAAAAGAAATGTGGGAACGAAATTTTTTCACCGTGTAGTCACATCCGTTCCCACGGACTTAATTATGTGCGCGATTTACTTGATAAAAAGTCGCGTGATCGATCACTGGCTAACCGAATCGAATTAACCAGAGTGAATAAATAATTATTATGCTCAAATCAAATCGTATATTGACAATTTATGTTTCTCCAACTATAACGCACATGCTAACCGCGTTTTGCATGCTACAATAAACAATGGACTTTATTATCTGAAACGTATATTGAATACAAATGCAACCTCGATGAGACGCGACGCTCTGACCATACAAATACTTACAAAGCGTCGAAATAAAACTACTAAGAATACTCTGATGCGAGACCGGTAAACTGAAATTAAAAAAAAAAAATTCGTACCGACACTCGTGTAAATAAAGCGATACGGATTGATAGATTCGCGCTTGGCGTTTTAATAAATGATCATCAACTTATATCAGCGCAACTATAAATAAGAATCAAGCCAATTATTTCGCTAGGGATTAATAAAATTAACAGAGAAGCGCGTATTACTAGCGTGCGTTTATACAATTATTCGATATTACTTACACTCAACTCACTGCTTCTATTTCAGAATATACACCACTCGAGCCGTAACACAGTATCGTAATGCCAGAATCTATACGAATAATAAACTTTCTTGAAGTTGATCGAGTATGATAAGATTTTTACACTAGCCACAGTTGCCATACGATGCATGAAATGTTACTAGTTTATAGCGTATTACAGTGAGAGTTGGCTGGAAACATTCTAACGTGGGAAATGTATACATGGTAACATCGTAGTCGATATGTATCGATGATCAACAATATCAGATTGTAAGAATTTTTTATGTTTGAACATTTTAAAATCCAAAATTTTTTCGATTTATTCAGCGCAATATTTTTTGAATAGATGATCTTTAACCTTTGGCTCAATGATATCAAATATGGATTTTCTAAATATTACATTTGAAAATACAAATATAGCATATCATGCCTGATGTTTGTAGTCTAAAAAAATTGAAATTAAACATTAAAAAAATAAAAAGCAAAAATATCAGTAAATGTTGAGATTTAAAGAAATAATCATCAAGGCAAAGATTGGTGAAACCTATTTATTACTTAGAAATACATCAATCTTGGCTTGAGTCAACATTTTCTGTCTGTAAACCTTTGAATGAACCAACTGGTATGTATGTAACAAGGGTATACAGCTTGTTGGCGGAATCTTCATCATCATTTCTTCTTCTGCTCAATCGTACACGAACTCTGAATGGTACATTCCTAAGAATATACAAACATAGATTAATACAATACAAAAATCTAACAAATTCAAACACTGATTAATCATAAATAATTGTAAATTAAATCAGATTCGAGAATTTACCTAATTCCTTTAGACCAAAGTTGTTTGTTGAGTCGTGTATCAATCCTCACATCTGGAGTTCCCATTTGTTTCTCAGCGAATTTGCGAATTTCCTTGATAGCTCGTGGAGCACGTTTCTTGAATCCAACTCCATGGAGACGTTTGTGGAGATTCACTGTATATTCACGTGTGACGACCTCGTTAATAGCACTTTTGCTTTTCTTTTCTTTAGATTTGGCCATTTTATACTGAAAACAAAATTACAATGTGACATAACCAAATAATCTGTCATAATAAAAAGAAAAAGGATTGTGTAAAATGATTCTGAATTTATATACATTAATTTATTTAATATACATTCTTACAAAATTAATTTGTACGAAAAAATATAAAATATACAATACGTTTTACAGTTGTATAAATTATGTTAAACACAGGAAAAGTAGTAAACAAAATAGTGTTACACTCGCATGTCCTAACTTCAAAGCATGTTGTATTATCGACAGTAATATAAAAATTATATTATTGTACAATAATTAATCGATGTAATTATACCAAAACTTACTTATTATTAATAACACACAACCGGATGTTGCTTGATTTTATTTCGAGAGAAACTGATAATACCTCTCCTTTCTATAGTCGAGCGTAAAAGAATTGCGTTCCTAAAATCATCGATTTTGTGATAGGAATATTTTAGTAGGATTTAATCCATAAAATGTATTTTTAAAACTAGTAAATATATAAAGCTAATAAAATTATTGATAACTTGTACATTATTAGATATTTTATATTATATAAATAAAAATCGTTATATAAAATATAAATTTAATTTTTAGAATAAATCAATATTCTATAATTACATTTATATACTATACATGTATATGTACATATATTGTTAGAAGATAAACAACATATTTTTTTATAAATACAAAATAAGTAAAATAACTTGCATGACCTAAAAGAAAACCAGAATAAAAAAATAACTTATTACGTTATTATAAAATACGTAAACAGTTTGCAAAATCTTTTCCTTGAAATTTCAACTAATCATTTTTTACTGGATATTTTCTTAGTTAATATTATTATTAATTTTAATTAATACCTCATCAATATTCAAAAACGTAGCTTTCTGTTCTGTAATACATTAGAATTTAGAATCTAGTGCCCCCTAGATTTTCATCGCATAAACTTTACCCGTTGGGCAAAGTACATTTTCCCATGTTACATGAAATATAACTTTAATTTTTAGAATAAATCAATATCGTACATTTATATTTTCTATGTATATACATTGTTATGATACAAGCGTCTTTTTCACAAATGAAAAGTTCAAGAGAACAACCTGCTAATTTTATCCAAGCAATTTTTACAACGTCAAAGTCAAGTCTGACGAAGAACCGTAGAGAGAACTTTACGAGCTAATTTTATACGCAATTAACGGCATTTTTTGCCTTCTCTTTTGTCTGATACTTTATTGGTAAACTAATTTACTAATTGAGGGAAATCTGTTGCCAGTAAAGATACCAAACTAGATATGATATGTGGCGTAAGAAAGATCGCGCCACGATAGCTTCGAGGACGCTTGCAATGGTGGAAAATGGAGTCTATTAACCTGTGATGTTGATACAACTGTTTTTAATCATAAAAAAGCTTTTCATGGAATTAAAATGGCTGGTAAAGTGTGGAATACAGATATATGGAAAGCATGGGATAAACATGGAAAAAACGATTTGTAAGTGGTTAACGCGTTAACGTCCGAAAGTGCGATTCGATTAATATTGAATTGATACTGCATACTTCTGTGCAATTGATGGTTGCAACTTATCTCTCCTGTTTCTCGCTCTTCTGAAGAGTTAATTGTCAATTAACAACTGTTTGCAGCCTCAAGTTAATCAAGCACAAATTTAAGGAAGGCAACACTGCAGGTGAGATTCCATGCTATTCAAATTTATCCCAACAGCTTGAGCCATGTTTTCATACAGTGTACAACTTTTCACCCCCCTTAATCGATCATTTATTTACGTTGCACCATCATTATTTCATAAGCAACAATTTATAATATACTTCCCTCCCACTTCTCTTTATTATGTGAGAGATATAACTGAATATTGAAAAATCATGAAACACATTTAACCACTATTGTTTTCTTACATTCTCTTATCCATTAATGTAAATATTGATCATTTATGAATTTAATGAGTTTAATAAATGGCAGTTTGTTATGATTCTTGAGGTTTTTATCAACTTTATAGTATTCTTATTTTTCACATATGCAAATGTATATATATATATATATACACATAACACTTTTTCATGTATCTGTATTTTGTTATGATCATTGTACGATATTATCTTTACTTTTAGAATGGAGAAGAGGATTATACGAATTAATTTCAAATGGAATCCGTGGAAACATAAAAAGGGACAATGTTGTTCAGACATTAGGTGAACTAACAGTAAGTTTGAGAATCAGAGACAATATTGTAATAGTTTGCTTTTGGCAATTATCAATTAAGTAATTCTGTTGTTCTCTCTTGCTTAAAATACATTCTTTTTTTTTTTTTGCAGAATATCGATGCGGCAATATCATCTGCGATAGTGGATATATTTACGCTGATAGACGCGGAGGCGCATAATGAAGAAAGAAATAATTTTTACTATCTTGTAAAAGAATCAGAAAAGGTATCATGCAAGATAACAACAATAACTTATTAACTAAATTACTAAAATATTTCTAGTGGCATAATTAACTTATGTCATTTGCTTTTTATATAGTTTCTCACAGATAGGATATTGAAGGAACGTTTAGACATTGATACGTTGCAAGATGTAGGAACATTGAAAAATAAGAATTTCCAAATCAAATTCATCAAAGTGAAGACAAAATTGTAGTATGTATCTTTCCTATTTGTTTAGATAAAAATGTTTAGTTTAAAAGTTAAGTGAGCAAAGAAAAAATTATATAAAGTATTTATTTACAGTTATAAACAACGGAAGTTTAATTTATTTCGAGAGGAAAGCGAAGGATATTCTAAACTTATAGTGGAGTTGAATCAGGAACGTCCAGAAAATGAAGTAGCATCGATATTGGAAATTGTTAAGTCTCTTATCGGTAAAACATTTCATTCCGATACATATCTCGAATCGTACACGTCATGGTAACGAACAGAACTACACTATATAATTCTTTTAGGATATTTTAATCTCGACCCTAACAGAGTGCTCGATATTTTGTTAGAAACTTTTGAGAATCGACCTCAAGACGATGCACTTTTTATCCCTTTAATTCGCTCATACATGAGTGATCAGCAGGTACTCTGCGAAGTTTTAGGATTTAAATATTGTTCAACTGTCAATGCTACTCCATTTTCATTGCAAAAAGTTACTGCACTTATGTTGCAACACGGTGTCATTGAATTGGACGATATATTGCCATGGTTAGTGCCAGATGATAAAACAATTATCAAAGAACACGAACAAGCAATGAAACAGGCGAAAGAATATGTTCGCAAGTTGAGCGTAATTTCTACGAAAGACAAGGAGGACGTACCGGAAGAGAAGGAAAATCCACAGGTATCTAAACAAGTATGATTTTATTTTATTCGATTTCATCATTGAGGAAAATTTTACTTAATACTGTTGCTTTTTTTTAAAAAAGGATAAGTACGCAAGTAATCAAAAGTTCGGATTATGTGAAGCACTTCTAGAGATAGGAGCTTGGGAAGTAGCAGAAAACTTATTTAATCGATTACCTGAACACAGTCTCACCGATCAACGTCCTATTGCATTAGCGCTGTGCAAAATGATTCAATCCCTTATTGAACCTGTTTATCGCAAGTAAATTTTATTTTACATTCGTATCCACTTCAGAAAATTCAATGAAATGAATTCGAAGTGTGTTACTATAATTAAATTTTTTGATACTGTGTTACGTCATATTCCAGACATTGTATAATATCGCCAAAATTACAAGGTAGAAGAGTTCCGCAATTAAAGAGCTCCCTTGCTCCAAAGCCAATCGAAAGTCTCGAGGACATTCATGATCAATTATTACCGATGCTCATAGTCCTCGGTCCCAATTTACACCATGATCCCGTTCTGATGTACAAGATCATGCGATTGTGTCATGCAGCCATAAAACAGTGTCCATTAGACACTAATAAACAACCAGTTGATAAAAATACTTTGTATTACGACGTATTGACTATTCTCGATGTGGCGTTACTGCCTTCATTGTCTTTTATGGACTGCAACTGTTGCGTTGCAGAAGAATTGTGGAACATTTTAAAGTACTATCCATATCAGAATCGATACTGTTTATATGCTCGATGGAAGAACGACACGCCTTTGCAACATGCTGCGCTTTTAAGAAAAAGGGCAGATGCTCAGAAGAAAATTAAATCTATTATGAAAAGAGTGAGCAAAGAAACCATAAAGCCCGTAGGAAGATCGATAGGCAAACTTACACATTCGTCACCTGGTGTATTGTTCGATTACGTTCTTATACAAATCCAGTTATATGATAATCTTATAGGTATGCAAGTGATTCTGGGAAAGACACGTAGACTTTAAGTTCTATGTTTTAAATAATTTTTGCTGTATTGTGGGTTGCAGGTCCTGTTGTAGATTCCTTGAAATATTTGACTAACATTTCTTACGATGTACTTGGTTACTGTCTCGTAGAAGCTTTAGCTGGTGCTGACAGAGATAGATTTAAGCATGATGGCACCAGCATATCTCTTTGGCTCCAATCCCTTGCTTCATTTTGCGGAGCCATATTTAAAAAGTATAATATAGAACTTACTGGTTTGCTGCAGTATGTAGCTAATCAACTTAAAGCACAAAAAAGGTACATTACATGCAACAAATTAATTTCCTTTTAATATATAATAATTATTTAATGTATAAATATTCATTTCATGTTATATAGATTCATATTATAAACTTTGATTTCTTTTAATTTTGTAACAATTTATTGTAGAATTTTTAGAATTTTTTAAGTTAAGAATAATCATTGTTAATGTGATATTTTTAATGCCTTTCTGTTCGATTTTTCGTAATTTTAATTAATTAAGTAAAAAATAACAATCTTTTATTCTTTAAACAGCTAAACAAAGAAGATTCTATATTTTTCTTTTGATTTGCTGTTTAGTAAAAAACAGACCACACAAAAAGGAAGTTAAAATATATTGTCGTACTTTTTAGTGGTAATATTAACACAAATTATTAATAAATCACAATTTTTTTTTTTTTTGTTAGTCACAGGAATACTTTTACTGAATATATATTATGTTTTCAAGATTTACATTTAAATACATAAAACTTGTCAATTGTATTTGAATTCGTGTTAAAATCTATCCAGACAAACAGTATTTTTTTTAAATAGAGAATTTTCATAAACATAGTTGTAATTAAATGTATAATACTGCAGAGGAAATATTCGAACAAAGCTAAAAAAAGTTAAAATACAATTTTGATCCACTGTTTATAATTTCAAAATAATTATTGCTCATGAATACATGAAAAAAAATTGATTAAATTATAATAAATGTACTATGAAGACTTTTTAATTGCAGTGAACATACATTATCATTCTGCTGTAATAGTTCGTAAATGGAAATACACTCAATATCATTGAGTAAATAAAATTTACAAAATTTTCATTGCAAAGGAATTTTACCAATAATAATTTCAAAAGTGTGGCAATATAAGATTCTCTCTTCATTTTTTTCAAACATATCTTTGATTGTAATATAATATTTTCGTTTTTTATATATTGATCCACTCAAAATTCCATAAAAATCCAACGCAAATAGTTAAAGGAGATTGATATAAATTGATATGAATGTTTGACATTCTGGAGCAAATTTTATGGATTTTATTTATTTCTGGATTAATGAATGATTATGAATCACAATATATTTTAATGAAATAAGAATTTGCTATTTTGGAACAATGAAATACAAATGATTTATGGGATACATATTCATACACACTTTATCTATAAAGGAAATTAAAATATAAGGGAAAATAATGACTAAAAACAGTCGTGGAAAAGAAATAAATGAATAAATAAAAAAAAAAATAAAAGAACTCACTTTTATATTGAATTAAATACAATAATTAAAATTCAGTTACCGATATATTAAAAAGATATCAATGATCATAAGATGTCAACAACATGGAATAATAGAATTATTTGATTGATTGACTGAGAAAACTAATAAATTAAGGTTTAAAGAATATGATTGGTGAGAAATATTGCCACCAATGCAATAAAAGCCTAGAAGGACAAGGTAAATACTAGATATTTATTTTATACAATTTAATATCTATTTAAGAAATTTTAATGAAAGCATGTTTCGGGTACGTTAACATATTTAGCATTGTACTTTTTCTTTCTAGGTAAAAAATTTGTAAAAAAGAGAAAAAGATCAAATTTTTAATTAACGGACGAAAGGCTTTGGATAATGTAATTTAAATGGAACAGAAATAAAACGAAAGGTGATATAGATTAGTTAAATGTATGAATCTCTGCAATAAAAAGTATGAAACAAGGATTCATTATAACAGTTTTGAAAGGAAACAGTGGAGATCTTTGTCGCAAAATACAATGTATTTGAAAAAAGAAAAGAGGAAAAAGAATTAGAATTAGATTACGAATGTCACACATTAAGGAAATAGCGTTATTAGTAAATTTGTATTTTGTAAAATGTAAAAGAGATGGGATTTAAATCTTATTGCAATAGGTTTAAAAAATCGAGGGAAAAGACTAGAATTATCTGATAATTTTTAAACATATAAGTTCGTTTATATTATAACGTCATAAAAAAAGCTCATAGTTATTACATCGTACGGTCTCGATTTTTATATTTTCGTTTATCATATTTAGATTTTTATTTTTACAGTTACTTAAAAACATTAACAATCATTGTTATTCGCAATGGATGTTATATAACTCCTATGAAAACCACGTAATGCTGCGTAATAAGAATAATAAATGATAATTATCATATTACTTATTTTTATTTTCAGCCTAGATTTATTAATATTGAAAGAAATAGTACAAAAGATGGCAGGTATCGAAGCCGCGGAAGAAATGACTTCGGATCAATTAGATGCCATGGCAGGTGGAGATTTATTGAAGAATGAAGTAATTTTATTAAAATTTATATACATATTTATATACATATCTATATACATATTTATATACATATTATTATACATATTTATATACATATCTATTATAAGAAATTCTACAATTATATGAAAAATTTCAGGCCGGTTATTTTAGTCAAGTACGCAATACAAAAAAATCGTCACAACGATTAAAAGAAGCTCTAGCTGAACATGATCTTGCCGTAGCGCTATGCCTTTTAATGGCACAACAAAAACACTGCGTTGTGTATAGAGAAACGGATAAATCTCACCTTAAACTCGTTGGTAAGCTCTATCACAATATTGAATTTTATTGATGTTTCAACAGAAAAATTTATTAGTAAATTTTTTATTTAAAATTATAGGTAAACTGTACGATCAGTGTCAAGATACATTAGTCCAGTTTGGTACTTTCTTGGGATCCACTATGACAGTGGATGAATACGTGGAAAGACTTCCCTCCATACATTCTATGCTCCAAGACAATCATATACATTCTGATGTCGCATTTTTTCTTGCAAGACCAATGTTTGCACACGCCATTAACGTGAGTATCTTTTTTTTTAAATATCACAATCGTGTACGAGTAAATAACTATGATTTATCATTGTTATTCAATTCTGTTTCCAGATTAAGTACGATGCCTTGCGTAAAGCTGATCCAAATTACAAAAAAATGTCGACTGCTATGAAACAAGCAAAATATGCAGAAGCTGCACAAGCAGTTATGGCACCTGTTGCTCAATCAGTTAGACCTTTACATCCATTGAAAGTATGGGAGGATATCTCGCCACAATTTCTAGTGACATTTTGGTCTTTGTCTATGTACGATTTGTATGTTCCCGTTGAGAGTTATCAGAGAGAAATCAACAAATTAAAGCAACTCGCGACACAAAGCGCGGATTCCAAAGATGTGGTGTGCTCATACCTTTTTATTCTGACGGTAATTTTTTATAGTTCGTTCCTAAATTAATGTATTTCTTTCTTCTTTCAGAATGTTAGTAAGGGAAAGAAAGAACAAGAAAGGTATACAACTCTAATTGAGAAACTACAAGACGAAAGAAGAAAGCAGGAGGAACATGTTGAAAAAGTATTTGCATATCTAAGGTAAAATTTGTTTGATTTAATATTTATACATTTTGCTGCAAAACTTTACTGTAATGTTATTGCTTTATTAACACCAATTTATTAGGCAAGAAAAAGATACATGGTTTTTATCTCGAAGCGCAAAATCAGCGAAAAATGAAACAATAACGCAATTTCTACAGTTATGTCTGTTTCCTCGATGTACATTTACAACCGTGGATGCCATGTATTGCGCTAAATTCGTTCACACCATACATTCTTTGAAGACTGCGAATTTTTCAACTCTTCTTTGCTATGACAGAGTAAGGATAATTTATCGAAACAAAAAGGAAGCGCTTTGTGTATTAAATACTGCATTATTTACCATGTAATAAAAATAAAAATCTTTCAGCTTTTCTGTGATATAACATATTCAGTTACCTCATGTACCGAAAATGAAGCAAATCGTTACGGAAGATTTTTATGCGCCATGCTGGAAACAGTGATGAGATGGCACTCTGAGAAAGCCATATTCGATAAGGTATATTAATTTACAACAAATTCGATGTACCTCCAAAATTTTATTAATACATATATTCTCATTTTAGGAGTGTAGCAATTATCCGGGATTTGTAACAAAATTCCGTGTTAGCAATCAATTCTCTGAAGCTAACGATATGGTAGGATTTGAAAACTATAGACATGTGTGCCACAAATGGCATTACAAAATCACAAAGGTAATGACTTTGTATCAAGATTATTTTTTCGGCTGTAAATAAATATACATCATATTTACAGGCAATAGTAGTTTGTTTGGATTCTAAGGACTATGTACAAATAAGAAACTCCTTGATAATATTAATAAAAATATTGCCACATTTTCCTGTCTTGGCAAAATTATCACAAATTCTTGAACGTAAAGTAGAGAAAGTAAGAGAGGAAGAACGCGGACAACGCCAAGATTTACACGTCCTAGCTACATCGTATAGTGGCCAGCTAAAGGCCAAAACTCCGAATATGATTCGCGAGGCAGATTTTCATCACGTGGGGGATAAGGTCTGTTTTATTATTATCAATTATTCGTTCGTTCAGTATTATCTTTCTTCGTTGGAAAGCAATTCCTACGTTTTTCTGACAGGCTGGAAAAACGCAAGATACTTCAAATAGTGATGTCTCGGAGAAAGTTGGGGATGGAATATCGGGCAAAGAGATTACAAACGGCGACACCAGGTTAGAGAAAGAAAATAAAGATCAACGAGAAAAACGAAGTGCATCGAATCAATTGCATCAGTAAGTTGCGTAATACATATTTCAATTTTCACTGAATAAACGATCAAAAATTGCTACTGAATTTTCGTTAAATACAGTGAAAGTTCGGAAAAAATTAGGAAAAAGGAAGAAAGCAAAGACAGTTTGGAAGGGAAAGACAAACATTTAAAAAAGGACGATATCAAGGAAGATGACACAATAGATAAAAAAGACCGAAAATACTACAAAGTAATTATAAATTTTTTACAAATTATATTACGTAATAAGCGTATTCCCATGTTCATGGAGGATCAATTTACAGGAGGAACATTATTATGGCAGTGCTGTAGATAATTTAGACCGTGATCTTTCTAGTGTATCAAATAGTAGTGCTAGCTCCGGACCAACACAAGATGGATCAGACAGAGGTTTGCATTAAAAAGTTATAAATACGTGCCATGAAATTACATAATCAAATTTTCTTACTTCTAGTATTTTTTAGGGAACGTAAAGCTTGTGTTGAAAAAA
>KQ435798.1:1466811-1478484 GCA_001276565.1 Melipona quadrifasciata | reverse complement strand
AACAAACAGTTTGGACTAGATTAGTTGTTTTATTAATAAACAAAAATTCACAAAATGTTTCTGTTTGTAATATTTAGTTCAATGCTAAGTAAAATAATTGTGGTTGAAAGTAAAATGATTGAAACTGCAAAAGTAGGCGATACGTATATTAAATGATCCATATATAATTCGAAAAAATTTACATAGCCAGTTAATTTAAATGTTAATTGCGCAGATAATTATAAAGTAATATTTTGTCAATATTGAGCACTTGTACTTGACTAACGCTAATTAGCAATTGCTTTTATAAATTGCTTCTTTCACAAACAAATAATTATTGCTTAAACAGAATTTACATATTTAAAACTATATTAGAAATTATTTTACAAGTATAATGTACATATTTAGTAAAAATTCATGCGAACAATTGTCTAGTACACTGAGTAGAAAAAAATATAATTCATAAAATAAAGTGACCCAAATAACAGTCTAATTATTTGATTTTCCAATCTTTCTATTAAATTATAAATGATATTTTTTGATTTAAATTTCTTTGAAACCTAGTGCAAATATAATTGTATCATCTAATTTTTGGCTTCAAGGCCGGTTACGTGGAAACTATACTTAAAGAAAAGTATCTCAGGTGTAATACAACAATGGATACACCAATATTTAACTAATTATTTACAGATTTGTCTTACGAAATTTCAATCTTACACACTTTTTAAGAAACAATAACAATATTAGAGTGCAAGACAGAAATAATAACAATTGCAAATCAAGGACACAAATTTTTTTCATTTATATAATCAATATTGCAACTAAAATATATGCACATATTCATCTTTGAAAAATGACTAAAATCATGCAATGAAATAACATTATACAGAGTTTTAATAAGACTTTTCATTAGAACCTAGCGAAAAATAATATTTTATAAGAATGCCAGATCATTCTTTTTTTATTTTTCAGTATTTCAGTGGAAAATCCTAATGTATTACATTTATTATACCAATATCGCGATATTTAAACTTTGAATTCTAAAAAAGATTATTATTTAGGTTCATTTAATATTTGTGTTGATATGGATGTTTCCTTGTTGCACACCAGGGTCTTAGGAATTTTCCCCAATTTTCACACTGGTATTAGATTGAGATTGTTCTTTATGCAACAAGCTCGAAGAGCACTTATGCATCTCTTAAGTTTTTTAAGGAACGAGTTTCACCATTGGTCTTATGAGGTCCAATAATTTGTTACTTCTTTCATTATTTTTCTCTTTTTCTTTTGTTTTTCTTACCAATCCAAAATTGATCGGTAAAAAGAATTAATCGTAAGAGTTCATAAGCGCTTGCCTGAACAAGCTGTCAGCACCACGTTTTCAATGTGAATGAGGGCACTTGTGATAATCTCGATAATCTGTGCAGATAAGCTAAGAATTATAACCATTCTACACAGTAATAGTTACATACAGATACTAGACATTTATCGTGCACTATGCCCATGTCATAATTGTAGTTGGTAGTCTGTGAGCGGGTCGAAGTCTTTTTGGTGGCTGGAGTTCGACGCCATAACATATCCCCATAGTCGCATTGCCGCTGCACACACTCTTTGTATCTCGTCGACTTCCTCGAAATCGAGATCTGTTCGCCAATGAAAGGGCGCTACTTTTGAGTTTCGGAAAGTACTCGAGACACCACCAACATCGTTCTTTGTATGTGTATCTAAAAATTTCTTTACGTTCACGTGAAAGTCCAAACCGTAAAAATTGTATAATTCCCTCACATGTCGGTAGGGGTCTACAGATAAGTCTTCGTAACGTATCACCCTAAATTAAAGAGGAGAATTATTTTAAGATTATATGTAGAATATTTATTGCAAAAGAAATGCATACCTAAAAGTATGTGGATATTTTTTTATTAGTCGAACAGCTGCACTAAAGTCCGAAACCATGTCTGCGCATACCAATGCAGGATCAGAGCAATCTGGTTTGGTGGGGCACCACTCTCGATGTTTCCTTGATTGCAAAATTCCTCTCGGATCACGAATCAATAGAACTAAACGCATTCCTAAACTGAAAGAAATTATTATTTTGAGATTTGTCGCATTTACGATATCAATTAAAAAATTCAGCTGCGTTCTTACTTTTCTTGTTCTAAGAGCTTCTCTGCGGCACGTAGTCTTAAACGAACGATCTTCATCGATTGAAAGGGAAATAATTTGCAAAATTTCGAAACGAATCGTGGATCCCAACAAATTTTTTTGTGAATCTGACACTGTTTCCACAGATGAGTATTATGATTGAAGACCCAAGGATGCGTTTTACCATAATCCAAGTATCGATCTGAGAATTTATTTATTTTATAAAATTAAATCGATATATTCGAGCTATATGTCCCACCGAATATCTTATTAGAAAACCTACCAAGATTACTAAAGTCACATTTTAATAATGCCTCCAGGTTTCTAAGAGCTTCATCAGCAAGTGGTGGCCCCCTGATTTGTACAATTCCAAAATCAAGAAGAGGTTCATAGTGGTAAAAATTGGCCGGATGCGCGTTGATCACATCTCCAAAAAATGTACTACCACTTCGCCAACTTGTTAAAATTACACTTCTCATGGGTCTTCCTCCTTTCTCTAACACCAAGTCTTCCAGTTTACTATAAGAATTATGTAATTGCAGAGGAAGTATTATATATTAATTTTAAAAATGAAAACCAACGTACCTGACATTAACTCCATATCTTCCATTGGGATATTTGTAATCTTCCATTTCTCTTTCAATTGCCTTTCTCTGCTGATCAACAGCTTCTTGTATTTCAGTAAGCGTGACATTTTCAATGGACCCTCTAAAATATGCCTATAAAGCACACATAATTTATGAAATATTTAAAATTGAATCCCAAATTAAATTTGCAGACAATGCAAGCAAGAATAATTAAGCATTTTTTATAAGTTCTATTCCCAATACCATTACAAATGCGTTAAATGGATGAAAAAATCATTATTGTGAATGAGGAGGTTACTCTCAAGACAAATATTCACTCACCTGTACTGTTAAACACAAAAGAAAAAAAGTGGCAATCATTTTAAGTTCACTGACATACTTATTCGTCATTGAAATTTTTCTTTGAATGCTTTTTTTACTTTATATGATGGATATCAATTTATAATATTCAATCTGTTGAACAAAATTGACAAAATATATAAATCTACATGCGTTTTGCTTACCGTTACTGGATCTTGAATTTTGATGATGCGTGGCCTTATTTCCACATCCTATATTGGAGAAAATATTGATAATTTAGCATACTGAAAGTGCATAATACGTGTTGTGAACACGATAATGCTGCTGATGTAATCAGGATAATATCTTTCTCCCTCTTTCATTATGTAGGTAGTGAATTAGTGTCCAAAGTATGCAGTGGTGTAAATAAAATTATATGTACATTGTAAAAAAATATTAGAAATGCAAAGAAAGATGTGAATTTATGCAAAACATGCATAACATAAAAAAAAAATTAGAAAAAAATGTAAAGCTTTATCAATTATATTACTATTGTATCGTTATACACATATTTTCCTTATGATTATTTTTCCATAAGTAATCATTCCAAACATATATCGCTCTAGTAAAAGAAATGGTCTGTTAATATTTAATGACTGTGGAGTGTTGAAATATTTACAATATTGTTAAATTTTTAATAGAAGATTGATGCCAATAATTTAAGATTATCCCAGTGATTGTAGTATTTGCTACTGCTTAAACCAAAAAAAAAAAAAGAAAAAAAATAAAAAGAAAGGGAAGGGAAATTATGGAAACAGGGAGAAAGAGAGCCGGCAACTGTTTGCAATGGCTTCACAGTTCATTGTTAGTGTACAAGTGGAAAAAAGTTAGGTGCAAAAGTTAGACTTTACCGTCAGAAAGAGCGTGTTTGGCGTGACTCAATTTAGAGCAATCCCCACCTCCGATTTTTTACTGACCGATATCACCGGCTGCAGTCGATGCTCAAGGTAGCTGCTGTAGCGTTGATTAAATGCTAAGAAGAAGATGCAAAGGGACGCCAGGCCTACTAGACCATAGAAGCTCAGTCGTTTTGACATCCTTGGTCCTGTGGAAATTATAATTAGAACACTTATAATACTTCAGCATGTGTGATATGGTCTGCATGACTACTAATTACAACTTCCAGCTTTGGAGATATCACAAATAACATCCTGAAACTATGATTATCACATAAACATTGATATTTTAGTCATTATACGAGTTACACTGCTCAAACATTACATTACTACAAATTTCAGTCTTATTACAGTGCCATTATCATTAATTATTTTCAAGCAAAATTAACTAGATAACGAAAAAAAAAAAAAAAAAAAAAAAAAAAAAAAAAAAAAAAAAAAAAAACAGTGAAAATTGATACGTGAAAATTATTTTGTGCAGCGGTTTCGTCTATGTAATTAAAGACTGTAAAATCCTCGTTGGTACTAAAACCGATTGGTATCGCTTAAATAATATAACTGATTGCTTATCGGTGTATCATTAATGAACGATATCTTTGATATCTTTGATAGCATTCTGTAGTATGACGTAGAATAAATTTAAGAGATATCAACATCGAGAGAAGCGCCAGACATGTTAATGATTTGCTGCATGTGCAAAATGCGGCTGTTTCTAAGAACGTTGTCGCAACATTGGGATCTCACCTCGGGATCAAACAGTTCGTTGCATTTGGAGACTTCCAGCCGCAAGTTACGTGACTGTCTGAAGACCTCACATTTTTCTTGACATTTTAAAGTAGCGACGGGAAACGTACGACCAACGTGTAGCGTTCATCGTGGCCCACTGCATGCATATAGACCCACACTGCGGCTAACACAAGGCAACCACATGATCCGTGGGTTCACGTGTAGAAGTGGATGTACATACGTAATCACAATACACAAGGCTGAGAGATCCACTCCAGCGTTAAAAATTATTACGACTACATTTCTCCTTGCGATGTCTCTCCTGTCTGGATTGAAATCCACGCGAACAGTAACCTTGCTGTTACATCGATGAACATTTATCGTAAGCTTAGATGGCTGATTTATTCGCAATCTTCGAGGCTACTGGTCGGTTTAAAGTGGCACATTCAGATTCATTGCAACTGAAAATAAGGTTCTTTTATTCGCTTTAAGTTCAATTTCAATATGGGGGAATCTTAACTTGGTCGTGGGCATGAGTCAGCAGTGAATTTCGTGGTAATTGGTGAATGTAAATCTGACCAAATTCGTCAATTTATGATCTTTTCAAGGCTACTGTTGTGCTTATTTACTTAAATAAATGTTATTGGAAGTAAAGTTCGTGGTTTTATTGGAATATTGATTCTTGTATAACTAGATTATTTGTTGCTGAAATACTTGATCCGTGATACAACTATCTGTTAAATTAAATTCACGAATGCACACAATAAAATTATCTAAAATTCTAAAATCTCGAGATTTAGCCTCAACTATTTTGTTAATAATAACATGCACGAAAAAATGTAAAAATTGAAAATTTTCTACATTGATATATAGACTAGAATATTGACATTACCAACAGTAAATAAAAGCAAAAGCGATAAACTTATTCATGTCATTTATTATGAATTGGTATTGCTATTTGAATTAGATTTGGATAAACTTTAATTAATATCGGTAAGAAAAATGTTGCTATTGAATGAACAAACAAGTTGGCGTCTTGCAAAAGATTCGATTATCGACTATGAAAGAGATATCGATATCACGATAATGACTTTACCGACCAAAATTAATATGGCGTCCAATTTTCGCAAACTTTATACGCATAATTATTGAAATAATAATTTTCACACCTTGAGAGATTAACATTTTTCAATTTTATTCGAAAAAATTCGCCATACATGATAAAAAGAACTTTGAAATTCTGTATACTCCAAAACGACGTGTAATCTTAATTACACACAATACAATTGACTTCATCAACAAATATTTGCAAGCAGATCTCCAAAGGAATTCCTAGCGAAATAATTACAAATCCGTTTATATTTGAACTTTGTTTGTTCAAACGAAATTTACTGTACGGTTGAATCGACTCATCTGAGAGCCGTTTGTTTGAAAAATTGCAGCTAGCGGGGAGAGTAAATGGAGTCCCATGAGGTTTCCCAAAAGGTTCATGCAAACGGATCTGCATCGTGTGCCGAAAATCATTTCAGACCCGAGCTACTCGTCGAAAAAACGAGTAGCTCGGCTATGAATGAAATTCGCGGAAGTACGCCAGACGTCGCCACAGTTGCCTGGGGGTTGCTCGTGATGTTGATGGGCCCAGCGAAGCAGTTGGATGCTGTTGCTCGAGCAATACGGTCGCTGTTGGGGGTATAACGTGTTTTTTCGCTCGCACGCTTTTCTCGGCTTCCTTTCTCTTTGGCCCGATGTCACACTCTCAGGATCACTCGGAGTAGCTGCATCGTTCGGGTTCGGGTCTCGACTCGCGCGAGACACACGCGTCAGATACCGATTCGTATCTGTTCGTCTCTATATATGCTGGCGTGTCTCTCCCTTACGGAGCGGGCTGAACACTTTGCAACGTCGCGGGGCATATTCTCGAGTCGGGCAAACCTCGTGATCGTCGTGCATCGGGCAACCGTGAATCCACGCGAGTTTCGGCTAGCGGGCACTCGTCGTCCGCCGGTGGAAGAGACGTGCAACGCGAGCATCGTGCATCGGCACGATGCACGTTGTTCCCTGCTTTTTGTGACTGGACGTGATCGGGATAATTGCTGGTGCCACCGCGCCGTGCTAGGCTCCGCCGCGTCGGTGACAGGCTCGAAAAATCGTGCGCGACATTTTTCCCAACCGCTCGGCCACGGAGATGTCACGCTGAGGAGGCCTACGGTGAGTTTCTTCGCTTCACTTTGGATTCTTCTTTGGCTGCGCCTTTAGCGGTGCAACTGGTTTGACCACTTCTTCTTTCTGTTTCTTTTTCTTTTTTTCTTCGTAGCCAAACCTGTGTTTTGATGAGAATCGGTGGCGCTGTTTATGCCGGGTAAATTATACTGGGTACTGGGTTAGACTGTATATTCTAGGATCGGTGGTATTGAGATGTATACTGGCTCGCAAAAGTTATAACTTGAATTGAAAAGGTTACGAATCGATCGATCTTGGACTATAGTTTTTATTAACATCACGCGTTTATTAGCACGACATTAAATGACATCGAGGCTTATTGTTATTAAGATTGTTATGGAGCACTGCTTAATAAATTTACACGAGGAATGGAATACACGTGTGTATTATTATTATTATCTGGTTCTAAAATTATTTCTGGTCAGATTTCAATTAAAGGTAGTGGATTTTAAAAGAATTTCTGAAGTCCGTAAATACGCCCGAGTGACCATTTCTAGGGTTCTGTAACCTTATTACGACGAGTGTTGTAGATGTAGTTGACCTTTTGGTCGGGATTTGGAAGTTAGAATTCGGGATTGAAATTGATGTGACGAAATTGACAAGGATTTTCACTAAAATTCCACTAGCAGAAATTTCAGTTAAAAAAGTTTCAGGTTTTTAGGTTATAGATTGCTCTTTCCCAATTTCTTTTCAAATGGCAAACTCGTTTCGTTTTAAACATTATATCATCACATCTTGAATGTTTTTTTGGAAAATTGTAACTTTTAAGATCATAAAAATTATTTCATTCGGGAATAGTTAAGAGAGAAAGTATTTTAAACATTCTATAAAGTTTTAAATTTTGCAGTTGCAGTTTTCAAAACTGATCGATAAAAAGCGAATTCGAAATATTTTTATACTTTCGCAAAAACAAAAAAAAAAAAAAAAAGAAAAGAAAAAAAAATAGGATTTGGATTGGAAGATTGCCGAATTTTTTTCGATCGAGGGGAGTGAACGGAGCGGGTCGTTAAATTCATACTTCGCTCGTATGGTCGTTCGAGATATAACGGTTACCATGCGATTCATCGGAAGATTTGACATGTGTAGAATCGATTCTGATAACGGTTTTGTAAACTCTAATTAATTTCGTTCGGAACTATCGCGAACATAGCCACTTTCGCTAGATCTAAATCTAATGGGCAAAAATATGAAAATTTAATTGCCTGAGAAATCGTTGTGGTTCGATTCTAGGGATTTTCAATTCTAGGGAAATGTTTATACTTCTTATAAATCTAAAATAATAACGAAAGCTTTGTTACGTTAATCTAGCGCAATAGAAGCTATGTTCAGTCCATTAATTTCAAACGAGAATATTAATGACTTTATACGTCGAGCGCATAAATCGATAAGTATCGATATGATGCAAACCATGTTCAATTTGTTATTCTTTTTTTTTTTTTTTAAAGGAGAGGAAAAGTACGCCTCACCTAGGATAGGATAACCTTAATAAATTCATGCATATGTATATCGAGCTGGTGAATCGATAATTATGCATCGATAACGTGAAATCTGACACGCGAGGATTGTGAGATTGAGGTTAAATTTCAATTTTCCCCTGGTAACGTAATTTCCTCGACGTATATATTATATTATAAAAAAAAAAGAAAAAAAAATTGGGGAGAATGACAAAGTAAAATTATAAGGCGGTAGGAAATCCCCCCCCCCTCTCTCTCTCTCTCTCGTCTTTCTGCTCGATTTTTCTTGCTCAGGGATTATTCGTACGAAATTTAATTGCGTGCCTCCACTTTTTGGCCGTGATCCAAACGGTAAAAACGAGAACTGCCGGCGAATCGGGACTCGCCGTGCAACGCAGAAGAAACGGCGCAACGTGACGGTGAATATATACGGAAAATTTCGCGCAATTGTGCCAGACGGCGAATAGAAATGGAAATAGACAAGAATCTAATCGATTCTTTTTATCCCTGCATCCAGTCATTTTACTAATAATGATGCAAACGTATGCCTCAATTATGGAAATGAATAGACGCACGTAGATCTTTTGCAACTTGGCGAACTAGCGTCTGACTAACATTCACAAAAACCACGTTGACGAAATTAAAACAAATTGACGTTGAAAATGTTGTTAATGTCTTTTGCGCGTGATAGAGCGAATATATAATTCCAGAGATTCTTTCTATTATTGGCGAATGCAAATTCACTCATGAGAGGAAAGCTTGCGTTAAAAGGATATCTATTTCATTGAATTCTGGAAAAAATTTTTTTTTCTACTTGTAAAAGTAGAAAATCCTTCGTCACATGATAGCTCCAATTGAAATCAGTGACATTTGTCTCGAAGCTTTTTTCCTACCTTTTCTAGCTTACGAGTTACGACATAAAATTCGAGGAACAGCCAAATTTCCAGGGAACAATTTCTTAGAGCGAATTTCCGCGGATAAAGAAATTGCACCATGCGTACCTCTGTATGCTCTACTTATCCCCAAAGTTTCATAATTTTCTGAATTTCCGGATAATTTTCCTAGCTGGAAATAGAAGCAACGATTCCTCTCGCTCTCATATTGTTTCAGAATAATAACAAATTGAAATTGCTTTGTTTGGTGAGTTAAACGAGGAAGCGATAATGTTTACTTGCTTAAGTATCAACTTGCTAAGATCAAGATTTTGTGCTAAGGTATAATATTCATCGATAACGTTCCTCAGTAAATATTTAGAATATCATTCTTTTTTGTACCGTTGTCCGATGTTAAGAATAGAGTATGCAAAATCCTTGGACGTAACACTGTACGTGATACGAATGAAAAAGGAGGACATGTAATATTTATATTTGGCATTGGTAGCTAAACATTACATTTACAATACCGAGTGGTATTTTTTTGTTAAAAAAATTCATTTTCTATTCATAGTTAATATATGCTACCTGTATAGCTAATGGCGATGGTAATGAGTTTTGATGCCAATGAATATTCAATGTCTTTTTAAGAAGATAAAAAAAAAATAACTAAAAATACACATAAAATGAACGTATTTGTTGCAGCAATCTTAACATTACAATTCATTTTCAAATAAATTCAACAGCACGCTTTTATCGTCAGTTCCATAAATTATCCCAACTATAAATAGGCTACCAAGTTTCTAACCATATTGGTTTAAACCATTAGTACGCCACTCCATAAAGCCTGTCAAGTTTAAGCATGTATCTCTACAATTTTAACCGCAAATACTTCTAAAATTCGAACGTACAATATTACAACTTGCACAATATTGACCAATCAGGATGCAATGATCACTTGTTTGTTTAATATCTCGACGCTACTGTACGGAATCTCTCGTGAAATTTTACAAGCCACGAGTTGTTGCAACTTGCACTGAACGTTCTTCCGTCACAGTAACAAATAAATTTTACAATCAGTCGAACGTTCGATCGTTCTCTGTTTATACCGTAATCCGTGACTCATCAACCGAGTAATATTGCTAAATTAATATTAAAATTAAAATTATCGCGCAAGAGCGAACACGGCGATAAATTACCGACGAAAAATGTCACTATTCGTCGCGTGCAACGCAGGCCAGGTTACATCATACTGTTACCGTCTCTTTTGTCTCCCTTTCGTTTTATTCGTGCTTTCATTTTTCTCGTAGGCGGGGAAGTTTAATAACCGGAATTATGGCAACTTTTACTTGAAATACGCGGGGAATGTTCGTGATTTAGGAAAGGTAATTGTCCTCGACAGGCAACGCGCGCAAGTCGGCCTCGTGAGAAGCATTAGTGAATGAACTGTACAGAAAAATACTCGAATGCGAAGCTTGCGTGCCGGCTGGCTCGCTTTGTTGAATAAGTTCGAGGGGAGGATATGGGAGTATTATAATCGATAGAGAGACAGAGAGCTCACTCGCCCGTTGATTCATCCACGCACTGTGTGCATATTCTAACGACGATTATAATCCCACTTTTTCAATGCCTAGCGAAATGAAAACCTCGCTTTCGCGCTGATAACTTTTTCCTTTGCCGTTTCAATTTAAATCGACCTGCTTTTTATCACTGAAAGTGATTTTAGCAGGGGTAACCCTGCTGAAAATCAGGCCTCTTCGGGTGTAACGCTGCAACGAAAATTAGCGATTGATTGATTTGGGTCACGTGATTCGTGAAGGGGCGTGGGGTAGACCTCGAGTAGGAGTGGCGTTGTCTGCTACTGAGCGATCGCGCCTGTAATTTGTTTTTTTATCGATTCAAATGTTTGCATATCAATAAAATGTTTTATGGCAAAAAAAGTCGTCTTCCTAGTCGTAACAGTTGCTTCTGGGCCTTTCAATGAGATGAATCGTACTAGGGCACAAGTCGTGCAGTTTTTTCTCTCTCTCTCTTCCTCTATCGCGAATAAAATTCACGTTTATTTTTGCTCGTATTTTAATCCATTAATCCTTTCGCTGTTTTTCGTACATCGTACGGGACATCGAAGTTTCGAAACTTTATCGAACAGGGGTTAAAGGCCAACGTTTCAACTGCAATCTCGTTCAATCAGTTTACATACATTATTGAATTTTGTTCTTTAACGAGAGAATACAGGCTATAGCATGGTTTGACCTAAATGTTGGCACACAGAAGCCAGCAAAAAATGGAAAATTTTCCAAGGCATCGTCCTTTGTCCAGTTATCCCCTGGCTATTATTGGCTGAAAATCTCGTCAATCTCTTCGAGACGAGATGGAGCGGAAATATTTAGAAGGAGAAATTAATTTTAACCGTTAAAGTCCCGTTATATCCACGTTTCGTCCATTCGGCTCGTTTCCTTCA
>KQ435798.1:1438376-1466792 GCA_001276565.1 Melipona quadrifasciata | reverse complement strand
ATCAGCCACTTAAAATGACTCACACACAGTCTGGCACGCAGTATACCAGCTGCCGATCGTTTATTGATATTCGCCTCGTTGGATATTAGCCGTGTCTTTCTCTCAGGAAACGGGGCCTGACCTTATCGAGCACCGGTTTACCGGGCACCGAGGAGTCGCCGCATAAATTCCTACATTTCTCCGGCTTATCTTCATCTGTTTTCTCAAAGCATGCAAATTCTTGAACGGGGGAGAGGAGAATCGCAAACTCCTGATACGCGTAATCAGAAATGCAACCGGGACAAGATTATCGTCGGCTCCTTTTATCAAACACTGACGAGCCGGGTAACAGAGTTGAACGGCACAGTTCTGCCTTAATAGGCGCTTTTACAGACGTCAAATAGACTCGGAAATTAATTACGTAATGCCGGGGGGAATAGATTTGCCTGTTAGGTCAAAAGACTGTACTCTCCTATTCCTTGGCTTCCTAGGATTTACCTAGACATTTTCTGAAATATTCGAATTCACCGACATTTCTGTCTGTGGCAAAACTTTGAAGCTACAGAAAAACAATTTTCCAGACATGAATTAACAAAATCTCACTCGAAAACTTCACGTTTGCTCCTCTTTGATATTTTTTTTTTTTTTCTTTTTTTGGTAGAAATACCGTCGGAGAATTTGCCCTCTGGCAACAATCTCTTGCGCTGGCAACTGATTGCGGACCATAACGAGTGACCGAACCGTATATAACAATTCGTCGCTTTCTTTTTCTTTTGAACTCGTCGGTGTGATATCACTGGATGGAAATGATTAAGAAGTAATAAACTTATCACTTGTTTTGCCTGGGTTATATTTAAATGTACTTAAAACTGAGAAAATGTTGCAATTTTGGGACAAAAAATTCTCGACGTGCGTGGCACGTCATTCCAGCGCGGATAACCCAAGAGGTTAAACAAACGAAATATTTTAGATGTTTAGGGATAGAGGGACGAGTCGGATTACTTACGAGGTCTAGGCTTGCCAAGGACAACGTCGCTGGCCAGCTCCAGAGGCAAATAAAGTACAAGAGCGCGTAAATACACGCGGATATTTTATAGTTTACGTAAAATGGCACCCGCATAGGGAGATTGTTTTTCGGCCAGAAAGAGTTAAAATATCGACGCACGGTGGTCAACTGTATGACTACAACACGTGTGTGCCATACGGTGCCTGTATGTAATTCGACGCCATCGCTGGCCCGTAATACGTGAAATTGGGGTTACCGTCGGCCAATTGCCGTAAAAGTAGATCGTTTTCAGACTACTTTTCATAATTTACTCGAAGCCGGACAATCTGGCCGATTTTATTGGAAAACGGCGAGAAAATAATCTTTCAATGTAAAATCGCCAGATCGGATAGAAACTATACAGGATTAATCACTGTACCAGACTATTCACTTAATCTTAACTGAGATAATAGATAACTGAAAAGTGTGGAAATAAATTACACTAAAAATGTTTATGTGTAAACTGAGTATGAAGTTGATAAATTGATTTTATTGGAAATTATTCTGGTTTATAAAAAGAGAGTGAACTGTGCAGAGTAGATAAGGATTTTATAAACAGACTTTGAAATAGCGTGTATATATATATATATATGTATATTTCCCCAACAAAATTTAATTTAAACCAGGAAATTAAAAAGTGTATCGAAATTTAACTTATACTATCTGAATCAAATGTAAACGTACTATACAGCGATATTACAGCAATGTTTAATATACAAACATACAAATATTTAATATACATTTTTTTGATGACTCGTCCACTTTCACGTAACCGCCGATAAAAAGTTTGGTACATAATTTTGACATCGCATGATTAGAAATCGCGTTTATTTCAATATATCTGTATATTTGATGTTACGTTTGCCTTGTAGTCTTTGATAGATAAAATAAATTCTGAGCCTTATCTACAATTCTAATAAATGTACGAGGCTTGGTCATTACTCTTTGTGTATTTATATCAATCATTATTTGTTTCTAAAACAAGATTTTTTTTTTTTTTTTCATTATTTTATCCCTCTACAAACTTTTCTGGTGGGAGGGGGCAATATTGCAACTAACCTCGACCTAACCGAGTTTAAACTTTACGTAAATTATTCGAAATTTGAGCTAAAGTCCAACCCAAACTTGACCCAACTTAAAGCTCTAACTCAGTCTTTAAACCTAGCTTAACTTACGTGCAAAGTCGGTCCTGATTGATTTAGCGTTCTCACGCTATTTTGACCGCGATTGAATTTATTTGGATAATTTATTCGGCGTTGGATGTTTCAAATAAATTTAACCTGACCTATTTATTAGCTTTATTATTTTTGCTGTGATGGAATATCTCCTTCCGCGGGGATTGCTCGAAATAACTTTCCAAACAAAATTAAACGCTCGAAACTCCGAAGTCTGCTAAATTTAAAACCGATGCTTTCCAAACATCAAACATGTTAACAACCGTTAAAAGATCCGAATAATCAGTGCTCCGGCAAATTTTTAATGCCCTGAATCCAATCTGAAAATTTCGTTCGAGGACAGGGACTAGAAAATGTCAGATTTTAGTAAAAGATGAAATCTAATTTGAAAGCTTTGACGACTGAAATAAAGCGAGGTGAAAATGTAAAAATCAGCGCGTCAAAGTAAACCGAACCTGGAAATTTTTGCCCGAGCATGAAAATTTGCAAAATGTGGAAAGTCTTGGTGAAAGGTGAAATTTAATTTAAAAATATGCACGATTAAAATAAAGCGAAATAAAGTTTCGAAATTCTCTCCCAAAGGAAGTGCGCAGCGACGCGCGTGCATGTGTGTGCGTGCAAGTTAATCAATATTCAAAGAAAGCAGTAGGAAGGAAGGGGACTTTGATAAAATCAACAGCGTGGTTTCTGCAGTTTTCACATCATCAATTACTACACACGCTGTTACATATATTTCATTCTCTAATACGACCACCGTCGAGAATATTGACTGTCGGATATATATATATCTGTATACCTGCAAAATCTTGGACTAACCCGTCGATAATCAGAGTTTAAAGAAACAACGAGATAATAGAAGAGACTCGGTAGGATCCTTAGGGAATCCTTCAGACAAAGTTCCTTCGCCTGCCAGCCTCTATAATCGTGGTTACGAGCAAATTATCGAATCTCGAACAAACTCACAAGTCTCCGAGGATGAAACGAGCGAAACGGTGCAAAAATCACAAGGATAGTCATTATCAGACTGTTGTTAGACTGCGCAAATTTTATATCTATACTTTAATTTTACATCATACTCAAAACAAGGCGAAACTTATTTACTGGCCAAGCGCGTATCAAATTTAGTAAGTTTTCAAATTTTCGATTTTCTCGGAGTGTGCAGATGACGATAATTCATTACTCTTGTCATGTTAGCACGTGTGCCTCATCGTCTGATTCATCCAATCTGACAGACGAGCGACATTTCTTCTTTTTCTTCTTCTCACGGTTAACGAGTTACGCACGCAAAGAACTCCGCGCGTGTGCTGGCAGATTATTAAATATTTACCACAGCCGTGTATATACGCCACCCGGTTGGTTGGCGGTAGATCGGCATGCATGTTCCATCCGGAATGACGCAGAGGTCGACTAACATCCTCGAAACGACCTTGACGCCCGACACGTCGGAGGGGAAACTAGAAACGGGGACGACGGTAAGGTGAAAGCTCGGCCTTCTGTCTTACGTTGACGCAAAGTTGAGCGGACGATAATGATGACGACGCTTAGGGACGCGGTTTTTATCTGCTATTTGAGCCCCTTCTCGATCTCTTTTCGAGAGATCGTTCGAGTCGACCAGGCCAGTCGAAGCGTTATTATAATCAGACTATTACTACTGGTATTAATCAATTAGTCCTAATTCACATATATATAATTTTCAATTATATACTTCGTTGACTTGAGTCCTTAAAACATTGTGACCTTAAAACATTGAAAAACAAAAACAAACAAAAAAAGAAGAAATGAATCACGTAACTATGCACACCTGAAATAACTTTTAATTTATGCGTCCGACGAAAAATTGTTTAACACGAAAGTTGCGTAATTTTGGTGTGTGTTCAAACCATACCCAACCCTTGTATCAAACAGACGCATAATTTGAAAGGTGCGTGTGATATTTGAGGCGCGCAAGTTACACATTATTCACTCTTGCAGAATCTTTGAAAGATTCTAAATGTCCAATATCGGTTGACCAAAAGGCGAAAGAAGATGCGTGAAGGCATTCCACGGTTTCTCCTGAGAGACGAGCTCTTAATATCGGCAGGCTAGCCGAGTGCTCGCGGGAAAGTGTGCCCGCGAGTAGAGTCGCAGAGAACCGTGAAAATGGGGAAAGTCTCCGAGAGGTCTGGCCACTTTCTTCGTCTTTTAAAGTAGTCGCTGCCAGTAGTCGAAAGTAAATCTGGCCGGGCCCGTGGGTGTCAGTAGGTCGTATGAAAGTCTTACATAATCGTCAGTTGCATCAGGCCTAACTATCGTGCGAATATGTACGTGCCAGTGTTATCTTCGAATCAGTATCGCGCAGACGGAAGAACAGCAGGAGGAAGGAGAGAACGGGGAAAAAGACGAAGGGGACGAGCCTTTTCGTGAAAGTAATCACGCACTTGTGTGCATTGGGAAACTTGTTGATGCTGCTTCCTTTTCTAGGGATAGAGACGGACGGAGAAAATGGAAAATGGAAAAAGCTGCCGACACACTGGCGCTATCTCAAAGCGAACGTGACTGGACAAATCTTTAACTGAGTATGTCAAGAATTTGCAAAGGATCTCCAAGATTGTCGCGTCTCCAACGGTAGAAAGTTAAACCATATTTATCCATAGAGTTCAGTATGCGTTGGAATATGTTGTACGGTTGGAACCTGAAAGGAGATAAGGGGAACACTCGCAGCCAGTTTTCTCCACCTGGTGGTTTATCCGCATAATTATCTATTCCGCATAGTAATTTTCAGTAAATCTTTTGGTTAACGTTTGCGTCTTTTCAGTTTCCCAATACGTGGCACGTTTGACGTAGCTAGGACTACCTTCTCCTCCTCCGGCCTCTATCGCCAATTTGTCATAATTGGACGCGGTACGCTCAGAGAGCAAGGTGGAGGTGAGCGACCGGTCAAAAAGCCACTCTAACGCCGGGATATCTAGCGAAACGGCGACACCGGAGAGGAAAGAGCCTCGACGTAATCGATAAAGCCGGAATGGAAAATAAAACGTGACCGTTGTAAACGGTGTAACGACCGTAATAGCATCGGTCCGTGGTACACGTGACATGAAACATTCATTTCCGGATAATTTGAATCGATTTGCTGTCTCACGAGCAATGAGTATCTCATATTGTGCGGCTAAATATGAACGTTTCGTCGCAGCGACTAAACGCTTGGGGTTAAATATTCCAATTTTGTAGGCTGTGCGAAGAGTTTCTGCTGATCTACTTGCTTCGTGAACCCTGCGCTGTTCTGTCTTTTTTTTGGGGGGGGGAGGGGCGTTCGAGCACCCTTTGACAACCCCAGACACACTCTGGATCTTCCAGGGAAGTCTCAGAAAGTTGCTCAGCCTTCCTGACACACTCTGGGCACCCTCTGGCAACCCCGAGGTGCATCTCTTTGATTCACGTCTGGCTTGCTTTGTCCCTACCGTTGCATCTCGCCGGCCCTCTTTGTCTTTTCTCAGCCTCTTTAGTTTAATAAGCGTTATAGTTTTATGATATACAGGCGTTCCTCGGTGCCTCTGGGTCCCCTTAGAATCCTCGTCTCTCAGTTTTCTCGGTTGAGAAGACTCGACACTTCTTTCCTAGATCTTACCACGTATCTCGTCCCAAGTGCCTTCTTTCCGACCAAGTTGCGCGTTTCAGTTCTCGGAACGTAAATTTCTTTCGCTTCGGTAACAATATTGTACCGTGGACCCAGTTTGCAAAAGCTACTGTATCTTAGGACATTGTTGCATTTTTCTAATTTCCCACGAAGCGCATGAAAATCCTTGGTCTGTTTGTAATACACTCTTCGGCGTCTGTAAACGCACCTCGGTTCTGTCCAGTTCTTTCTGGATTCTCAGACCTCTCCTTTCTTGCCTCCTTCGTCTAGCTGTTGCCTGACGGACAACTTTGCATGCCAATGAGCTAATTACCTCGCCAGCCTAACAACCAACGGCTGCTCGCTCGACGATAGTTTCGAAACTGTGGAATTTTCGTAGAAGAAATATAACGACAGGAAAAAGATATTGGCCGAGCCCTTGGGGAATTAAAGTGTTAAAACGAGAAAGGCGTGCCACTTGTTCGTTTCACTTGCGTTTCGAGCGCAGTCTACGTCAATTCCCTTTAAAAGCGCGCGTGGTGCGTCACTGATTGGATTACACTCGGTAGGCGTAGAACTTGATGCGACACGGGCTTCGAGTAAGTTAAGAAAACTAGGTTTTGTAATCGGTTACGTATATATATCTCTCCGAAGAGTTCAAGACTCTTCTCTTTCTTTTTTTTTTCTTAAACCACGGAAAATCTCATTTTTCGGATCCTCCCTCGCCGCTATGGATCCTATCGAGGATCACCTAGCACTATTCCCCATTTATGCCACCTGTTGCGGTATGCGTGTAGCCCGATATGAATATAATAAATCCCCCTTTTGGACGTCATATAAATTCACCTGACAAAATCGATTGCAGTTGCGAAAGTGATCTTTCACGCAGTTATCATTTCCTGAATGTACGACGCGCAGTGCGTATCGCGGATAGCTGTCGAGTGCTGATAATCGTTTGTTCTTTCTCCGTTCTACTGAATTTTGCAAGTGGTCGTCGGTGTGATTTGAGATTAACTGCTCTCCACGACGATTTACGATCAGTTATTTGCTTTGCAGAGATTGACTTTGTGTGATTAGCGATAAGAAAAGGAAAGTATGACGGATAAAGTATTCGAGGACTGTGAAGACTTTAAATGTTTGAAAACTTAACGTTTAACACGTAATTATAAATTTTTGCACGCACAGTGCACCATTTCTGCGAGAAATTACAAATCGGTCACTGTGACCAACTATGGTGGTAGTTGTAGCGTTAATGACCGCTATCATTAATTAATTGCGCAAGATTGCAGATCGTGCCCGATTACTAATTGTCGGTTAATCAGCGTAACATACGCTGCTCGTGATTTTTACCACGTGTATTGTACTCCATACACGATTATGCGTTTACAAACCGTTTGTAGGATAACACGTATTAAGTAATCATCAAAGCGTCACGTACGACACGAGGCGAGAATAATGAACGAATTTGCCGTCTAGCGTGCCGCAATTAGGGTTATGTCGTACTTTCCCCGATTTCCGCGAAAGCCTCGTTTAGAATCTCTTTTCAAACAAACGCAGCGAAACATCCGCAAACACGAATCGTCCGCTCGTTGAAAATCGTTCTTAGAAAAAGAAGAGATTTAAACAAAAATTATTTTATCACTGAAAGTGATTTTAGCGGGGGTAACCCCGAAAATCGGGACTCTTCAGGTGCAACGCTGATGCAACGAAAATTAGCGATTGGTTGATTTGGGTCACGTGATTCGCGAGGGGGCGTGGGGTAGACCTCGAGTAGGAGTGGCGTTGTCTGGTACTGAGTATTTGTTTTCTATCGATTCAAATGTTTGCATATCAATAAAATTCTAGTCTTCATTCCCTAGTCAGAACAGTTGCTTCTGGGCTGCAAGTCGTGCAATTTCTATTTTTATTAGATTTAGATTGTTGTTATTATTATTATTGATAATCTGACCTGTCATAGCCTAGATTTCTTCGTATGGTATAAATTTTACACTATGTTACTCGCGAAAAGACGCGAAAGTCATAAAATGAACAAAAATCCGGAGCTCGGGATTTAAATGCTAGAGTAGACCAATCCCTCGGTTGGCTCTGGTAGCCATCGATCGTCTCGACTTTTCCGGCAGCGAAAAAAAAAAAAAAAGAAAAAAGAAAAATGGTCGAACGTGGCCGTGCGTGAAAGTTTTTTTCGGTGTATCGGGTGCATCGCCCCTCTCTCTCTCTCTCTCTCTCTGTAGATGACCCGGGTGCACGCATCAGTGCCCCAAGAGAGTTGCCGATATCCCCCGTGGTGGTCAATATTCCACTTGGTCCGGCGATTTCCACGACGAGACACACCGCCGGGTCACTTTTCATGCGAGGCGATCGAAGCCTCGCCGACCGATTTATTAAATTATTCGAGATTATATAAATCAGGCTAATGCCTATTGGCACATCTTTCAGCTCTTACGTAAGAAGCGTACTCAGCAGCTGGAATCTGTTAGGTGTCCGCCTTCGTGTTTGATCGAGATTCCTCGTCGGTGATCCGTACAGCAAACTGATCGTTCGCTGAATTAATTTCGCTCGTTCTTTTTTCCCCCCCTGTTTGTTTCGAGGAAATCCTTCGAGGAAGTCTTTTTGCGAAATACTCATGACTTGTTACGCAAGGCGCGCCGGTGAACATAATAAAATGGGCGAGGAGATGACTACACGTGGAAAAATAAGTGAAATACGTCGAGTGGCGCCTCATTTTCGAGAAAATTGAATTTCAAACTTGGCGTCAATGTAACATGGGTGTCCCGGTAACCATACTAAAATTGACAACGAGATGATTGCACGTGAAAAAGTGAGTAAAAAACGTCGAATAGGTGTACCTCGAGTGGCGCTTCGTTTTCGAGATAATTGAATTTGAACATTTGCCAAATATACGGCGTTCCAGTGATTGATACAACTGATAGTAAGGTGGTTACTCTTTTAGAAAAATAAATGAAAAATCTTAATTCTTTTGAATTTGAAACACTCTAGAGTCCTCTAATTTTAAAACTATTATAGCTATCGGTGATTCGATAAAAAGTTTAATATTAGTAATAAAAAATTCCTTTGTCCTTTTATGTTTTTCGTATTTACAAAAATAATATTTACAAAAATAACAGAGATATACCACGTGATGGATGTACGTTCTGCACGGAACAGGTTGAAACGCAGCGGTGTCAAAACTGTGTGTGTTGCATCCCAGGGGAATTTTGGGATATAAATTTCAACCTTATCGTCGCGTTACACGGCACGAAACGAACGCCCGTGAAAGTATTATCGATTGTAACCCAGTTTCAGTTGAAATTCAAAAAGTTTAGAAAAATTTCGTTAACCGTCACACTGGCTCTAAAAGACAGTCTTCTACCACTACTAGATAGTTTTTTTCGCGTTACAAAGTAATGACCGAAATATGCGGAATCGAAAAATCTCCGATCTTGGCGAATAATTCCACCGCCGTCAAAAATTCAATTATCTTTTTCGTATCGTTAAAAAACACTACTCAAAAAAAAAGGAAAAAAAAATTATAAAAACGAGGTCGTATCGAGGTATTTGGCAATTCCAGCGGAGCAGAAACAGTTCCAGGATACAAGTTTCGAGTTTATCACCGCGTTGGACGCCGGGCGTAAAGTGAACAGCCGTGAAAGTAGATTCCAGCGAGTCCGGGTTCTAGTTCAGTTTCGTTTCCCGCGAACCGCCCGATCTTTTCTCTCTCTCTCTCTCTCTACCTGCCGCGACCATAAATTATTCAATGTCGGGGATACGGCCGGACATTTGTGCTTTATTAATCCTCCGCGTTGCTCTCCTTGCTAATAAATCTTCCTACGCTCTCTTCTCCCTTTCGAATCTCGCTCGCCGATATTTTCTCTCTTTTTCCCATTTCGCTCAATTAACGCTCCGAGAAACGCGCTTCGTCGAATTTCCGTTCCTCTCGCTCGTGACCGAACGTGACGGCTCTGAGATTTTCATTCAGTCGGGTTCTTGGAATCGTTGGCAATCGCTAGAGGGTTTCCACGATCTGGGGGGAAAAAAAAAAAGATTTGTTCTCAGCGATCGGAGAAGCGCGTGCCTTGCGTCTTCGACGGTTCCGTGGGGCAGGTGGAGCCAAGCGGTGCCACGGATTTTCCTCTCGCGTCCGGTTTTTACCGAGCGCGCTCGTCAGGCTAAACACCACTTTGTCCGTGGCAGCGTATTAGACGCGCAGCAGGAAACGGGTCCTCGCGATTATTTATAGTACGTTGGCATGCGCTGGTTAAGCCGCGCGCGTTACCCGTTATTTCATCAGAGCTAGCCAGCCGCGTGATGAATAATACGATTTTCAAGGGCCGTCTCTCCCGTCTCTACCAGGTTGACGCTATCGAGAATCGCTTTATCGATGTCCGTCTCGCCACACCCTCGTCCCTCGCGCTCTCCGATCCATCGGATTGTCCCCAGCTTCCGCCGGTAAATGCCTCCGGAGGACGGTGCCTCCAGCTTTTTATCCTCCGCCAATACAAATTATCGTTATCCCCGTTTTTCTTGCCGCCAGGGATGCCGCGGATAATAATTCCTACGGGCCGTTTAAGACCGTTTTAGGAACGCGCAGAATGTGCGCAAAAAGGAAAAGCAACACTTGTAAGTAACACTGTGGTTCTCCATGTTCCTCCGAATGAACTTATCCCGTTGATAAATTACTCACCCTCGCGCTCTTGGCTTTGTTCCCTTTAACAATCGACGTTGAGGAATCTCGAAAGCGAGGCAAAGGCCGGCTGCAGTATCGATGAAATCGATCGCGGCCGGACACGTAGAACAACGACCGTTTTATCGAGACGATCCCAGCCATCTTCCGATGGGAAATGGGTTTCGTTCGAGAAGATCGAATTCGCGACTGGAGACTGAATCAAGTTTCTACCGATATGCATAATGGGCATTTAAGAATCGCGTGTATGGGAAAACAAGATTTTAGCGCCAGAGGCTATTTAAAAAGAAACCGCTTCCTTGACGTGACCGTGAAAAGATTCCAACGCAACGCAATAAAAGTAGATAGTAGAGTGAGAGAATCGCCTATTTACGTGGTTTAAGTTCAAGTAAAAAGAAAGTCATTAGGAAACGAAGCTTAATTATGACGATATGGCGTTATAATCGAAACCGAGCGCATTGTAAATTGAGCATCATTGTGACCAAATATTGTGGCACTAGTCGACACGAAATCCAAGCAGCATGGTACTAAAACGGTTAAAAAAACGGTGTTGGATATCGTGACAGCGCTTCCTTGATGCAACTATATAAAAGTATAAATAAAACTAAACAAGGTGAAAATTATTTACAGGTTTACGTGGTTTAGGTTCGAACGAAAAGGAATATGAAATACGAAATACCAAATCCAAATAGCGCGATAGCGCTTCCTTGATAAAACTATGTAGAACAAAATAAAACTAAACAAGATGAAAACTGCCTATTTATACAATTTTTAAGTTCAAGTAAAAAGAAAGTAATTAGGAGACGAAACATAATTATAACGATATGGCGCTATATATTATAAATAAGACTAGACAAGGTAAAAGCTACCTATTTACAGGTTCACGTGGTTTAGGTTCAAACGAAAAGAAAGTAATTAGGGAAGGAATATGAAATACGAAATACCAAATCCTTCGAGTAGCGCTTCCTTGATGAAACTATGTAGAAGTATTTGCAAATAAAACTAAGCAAGATGAAGAGTGGCTATTTACACAATTTTTAAGTTCAAGTAAAAAGAAAGTAATTAGGAAACGAAGCTTAATTATGACGATATGGCGCTATAATCGAAACCGAGCGCATTGTAAATTGAGCATCATTGTGACCAAACATTGTGGCACTAGTCGACACGAAATCCAAGCAGCATAGTACTAAAACGGTTTAAAAAACCGAGTGGATATCGCAACAGCGCTTTCTTGATGCAACTATGTAGAAGTATAAATAAAATTAAACAAAGTGAGAATTATTTACAGGTTTACGTAGTTTAGGTTAGGTTTAGGTTAGGTTTAGGTTAGGTTTAGGTTAGGTTTAGGTTAGGGTTAGGTTAGGTTAGGTTAGGTTAGGTTAGGTTAGGTTAGGTTAGGTTAGGTTAGGTTAGGTTAGGTTAGGTTAGGTTAGGTTAGGTTAGGTTAGGTTAGGTTAGGTTAGGTTAGGTTAGGTTAGGTTAGGTTAGGTTAGGTTAGGTTAGGTTAGGTTAGGTTAGGTTAGGTTAGGTTAGGTTAGGTTAGGTTAGGTTAGGTTAGGTTAGGTTAGGTTCAAACGAAAAGAAAGTAATTAGGGAAGAAATATGAAATACGAAATACCAAATCCTTCGAGTAGCGCTTCCTTGATGAAGCTACGTAGAAGTACCTGCAAATAAAACTAAGCAAGATGAAGAGTGGCTATTTACACAATTTTTAAGTTCAAGTAAAAAGAAAGTAATTAGGAGAGAGGAAGCTTCGAGCGGAGCAAAACGTGGCTGAAGAAGCTTCCGAAACCTGCATATACTCGATCCGCGGTCTCGCGGCTCGGGATCGTTCGCCAGAGGACGCAGTTGCGAAAAACGTGTATGTGTGTGTGCGTAGACGACGAAGAAGTCGTCCCATGTGAACGATCGCCGATGGTAAACGGACTGAGGAACCGTGAACTTGCCCATTAGAATTTGTAAGGCTTCTTCCCCACCGCGTTGGGAACGTGGTCTGCCTCGGTTTCGCCTCGGCTGCTGAGACTTCTCTCCTCAAGGTTGTCGCGGGAGTTTAACCGGTTCTGCAAACCACGCTCTCGCGCCCATTCCTCCCAGCCTCGTTCCACGTATTACAACGGGGGGGAAATCATTAATGTCTGTCCGTTCGGTGATCCGCTCCCCCCTGCTTTCCGGGAAGGTACAACAGCGAAGCCGGGTTTCGCCTCCTTGGAAATGATTTGACCATTGGATCCACACAGCTGGAGTGACCGGGAAATTTGGCAATCTCCGTTTTTTTTACCAGATTTGTTCTCTCTCTCTCTCTCTCACTCTCTATTTATGTTATTTGCGTTTTATGGATATAAGTGGTTTCTTTGCACGTATTAGAAACTACGTCAATCGTGTACGTCAAACGTGTTGAAATCCTCGTTGACACAAGCACGCTGGATTCGGTTTAATTGACGTATGAAATTGTTCAGCAAACAGGAGTATACGTCATCGGTGAGGATCGAGATGATTTGTCAATTTGCACTAAGTGTTTGCGCGTGTTATCTCCGAGTTTTACGAGGAAAGAGGAACTAACGAATCGAACGATTGGAAAATGTCGCGTTTATTTGTTTAACCTTCCGTTGACTTTATGCGGATCCTTTTCTTTCAAGGCGGAGGAGAATACCGCAATAAAATATCGCGATAAAATCACGGTAAGTTTTGTTTTGGTGATTTTTTTGGTTTTTAAGGAAGAGAATAATTACTACTTTGTTGCGAATCATATTCCTTTTAGGGTTTTCGGAAATATTGGAAAGCTGATACGACACGTCAGAACATAAAAATTTTCTACCATTGCGCGCGTTTAAAAAAGATCAAGCTCAATTAAATGTTTCGTCGCTCGAGTGTAAAATATTTGCTGTAACATTGACCAATGTATTGTAGTTATCTGTTTGGAAAATCTCTACGTACGTAACAGATGTTCAGTGGAACCTGTGTGATTAATTATTCCGTCCAATAGAATTTGCTCGTGCAGTTTAAAGTTGAAAAAAGGGAAAAACCAAGAACGATTAGCAGGAACAGGGGGGGGGAGGAGGTGAATAATTAATAATGCAGAAAGCAACGCGAAGTCTATTTATCGGGGGGAGGTCGAATCAATATTCGTTTGTTAGTTTCACGTCTTTGCATCTAAGATAAGATAAAACGGAGCGAAAATGACCGGAAAACACGTGACGTTTCGTTCGATTAATGATAATTTTACCAAATTATTGGAACACATGCTCTCGTGGCGGTGAGATTTCATTCATCGTCGTACTTTACAGACTGTGAGTTACTGGAACAATATTTGGTTTCTTGACTCGAGAGAAGTGAAAGCACGAGGACTATACAGTGTTCAGTGTCTGAAAAAATTCTAAATTGAATTTTAAATTCCGTGAAATCCCGAGCGCCGCAATTTTTTAAAAAAAATAGACCACGGACGGCAAGAGGGAATCGATTTGTCGAAACTCTCTTTTCGAAATGTCCACGTGACAAGTATTATAAAACTGTTCGATTGGCAAACAGAGAAAAGGGAGAAAGAGGAACGAATGGGCTGTTAATTTTGCGAAATTGTTTGCTCCGATATATTATATATATATATATTATTTTTCTCAATTGGAAAGTCAAATACGTGGCCTAAATTGGAAACTCAAACGTTGCGTTTGATAATTGGATTGGAAAGTCCGACGGCAGCGCGCTGTTACCTTCTGCAAACAATAGAACACGTAATATTACATTAATCTTTCAGAGAACTTTCAACTCTGTGTGTGTGTGTGTTTCGTACGAACTGGCGCAGAAGATTCCACTGAAAACTAAACTCGTTTGTTTCTCGAATTTTTCGTGATGGAACCTCTCTTCTGGAAGGAATCTTTGATAATGACAAAACGGGAAAAGCGGGAATGACTCGAGTGAAGGTGCGAAAACAACTGGACAGGCGTCTGTTTACGCGGCAATGGCCATTCCTCTGTTAATAAATTACGATAATAAATTACGTGCGATTTATCGCGCAATGAATCTCCCGATGAAACGAACGCTCTTCAACTCTGGGGGTGGAGATCCTCAGCTGGAAATGTGTTTTGTGTCACGTGCCTTTCCATCGACAATCGTCGACACGAATTCCGCTACTTTTTTTTCCTTTTCCCCAATAAAAACCGACGATTCGGTCGTCCAACCGCATTTTTCTCGTCGCGCGCGGCATTGACACGTATTTCGAATAAAACGTACGTTGCACGGCAATTTACAGGAATTTTGTATTCGTGCGTCGTTGAATGACGATCGATTAGAGTGTGTAATGCGTGAAAATGCTCATTGTGTCCTGTGCAGAGTAACCAATATCTCCTTTCAGGTGTCGTTAGGACATTGCCGGAGGATTTATGAATCATTATCTCGCTTGAGATCTTAGACCATTAACGAACACGTGCCGTTAATTGCATTTTTCCCCTCTGGCTCTCGTTCGTTTTAAAATCGTCGATGACGAACACGCATCTTCGTGACAAACGTTTCGATATTCTGTTAAAACCTCAGGCTGGCAACTATACTTCGGAGAATCAGCGGTAGAAGTAGGACAGCAGCGAGAGACTCGACGAAACTTCAACTTCCCTCAGTTTTGAGAATGACGAGCGCGAGGTTGTTTCTAGTCGAGCGATGTTTGGTTAGTTTGGAAGAAAGGGTTAGTTTGGAAGATAGAACGACCACTTCTGTTGCCCTGGCGTTACGAGAAGACCAGGCAAGAGGCGGTGGATGCAGGTAGCTGACAAATTACTCGGCCAGACTCTGTTTAAATTGCCCCATGACCGCCGGACTACGTGCGTAACTCGCGTTGTTTGCCCATTAACGTCCATCATTTCAAGTATGCGCATCTATGTCACATACGCCTGGTAGATCCATTCTACCTTTCAATCGGGCCACTCGTTGCTCTGCTTTACGTCCATGAACTCGATTCGACTGCTCTCCCGCGTCCCTCGAGATCGTGCTCTAACGACGTAACACGTCGATGTATCAGCCACGTGCTGCGAACAACTGTTTCTCGACTCATCGAGCCTATCGTTGCCCCTGTATCGCCATAGTAAAATCGACAAAGAGACGACTCCACGTCAAGAACGCGAGTACACCTCGAGTGGCGCTTCGTTTTTTCGAGAAAATCGAATTTGACAGTTGCCAAATATCTACGTTACACGTGCAACATCCTGGAACATCCTGGAAGGAAAATGTCTCTTGCTAGATGTGTTCCACGAGCAATCACGATATCGTTTTTCGTAGATTGTTGGGTATCAATTGACAAATCTTTTTGCGAAAAATTTAACTGTGGGAAAGGAAAACTCTCCAAAAACTCGAAAGTGTCTCGCCAGTTACGTTCCATTGCGTCCTGATGTAGGATATTGCACAATGCTCCGAGTCGTTGACAATCCCAAACACGCGTAAACGATCGACCATCGTTTTATTTCCGAGGCCACTGTAAATCCTTCGTCGTGCGTTAATAACGCGGTGGCGAATATGCGAATATCCTTGGCAACGACGCAATTTGTTCCAGCGATCGTAAATAATTTAGTGCCCGAAACTCCAACTAGTCAAAATGTGAGCAAATGTACGAAACGTTTTCACTATATTTACAGAGGTATACACTTTATATCGCGAGTTTCACGCGAGAAATTTTACTTCACCGGACGCCGTATTTATTCTGCGATTAAAAAGCGAGGCAAAAAGCTGCGCGATGTAATTAATAGAAATACGGAAAACATAAATAAGGAAAACATACAGTGGCTCTCGCGTTTATGAAACGATAATTAATCGCAGCAACCAATTATAAACATCAAGCATCACATTTATTATGCCCGTAATTATCCACGATCGATGCCAATTATATTTCACGAAAAGAAACGTTATGATTTCTATCGCGTGTGCGAGCAATTATCTTCGTGCGCGGGCACGTATCGCAAATTACCGCGAATATTTGTTAACTTTTTTTCGAAAAGGGAAAAATAAGAAGAGGAGGGGAGAAAAGCGACGCCAACGCGTATATTAAAATGATATTTCTCAAAGGTGAGACCTTTAAATGAAATATCGATAAAGTCGCACGGTCAACATGTATACGTGTCCATTTTTTCCAACGTATCTGATACGGAAGTGTCCATCGATATCGCGACGATCGAACTGAAAGGACATAGATAAACGTTGAAACTACGGTTGTTGTTGTTTTTTTTTTTATTACTATTTCACGATAAACGAGTCTAACGAGCAGCTATAAAAATTCTCATGACACTAAAGCAAGCTTTCAAGCTACGGCAAATAACCAGCCGTTAACGGTACGAATGATTTTCTTGGATTTTATTCTTTCATTCGGGATTTTAATACTGGAATTATCGACGCACGAGGTGTGTAAACTCTATCAGAGGAAAATCAAAGTGCGGGAATAGGAATGAATTTACAGCACAAAGAGACGCAAACTTTTATTCGTATATTTTATAAAAATCTGCGAAACTACTCTAAAAAAGTTATAAATTGTTCGATATATCTTGTCATTATTGTAAAAATTCTTTCCCACCGACAGTGTTAAAGGAACTGCCAAAATTTTAGGTTCGAGTGTCCCCTTTGCAAAAAAAGGTCGAGAAGATCTAGCAACAGTTTTTGTCAAGATTGGACATTGGGATTGGACGTTGTTATAAATATCGCGTACGTTCAATATTCACGCGATGGCAGTTTGAACGACGTCATCGTTTCCGTTTTTATCGAAAGCTTGTCTAATTCTGGACAGAGCAAATTATTAAGAACGCTCGCACAGGAGGGCAGCCTGTTACGCGCCCCAAGCACCAGCGCCAATCTAAAGATGGCCGAGATGACCCGTATTCGTTCGGCCCTATCAAATGACCTTGCTTCGTATCACATACGCGTTGACTATCCTAATTTCCTCAATACCAGTTTAGAAACGCGACTTCATCTCGCAACGAGAATCCTCCGTGATATCAAAGCTGACTACAATATATCCGCGTGAGACGAGAATGATTTATAATCGCATAATGAGACGCAACCTCGGCGTATACCACGTCCCATTTGCTCGTTCCTCTTGGGATTCCCATTTTATCACTGAAAGTGATTTTAGTAACCTAGAAAATCAGCAGTAGCGGATCTCTTCAGGTGCAACGCTGATGCAACGAAAATTAGCGATTGGTTGATTTGGGTCACGTGATTCGCGAGGGGGCGTGGTTTTCTATCGATTCAAATGTTTGCATAGCAATAAAATTCTGTGGCAAAAAAGTCGTCTTCATTCGTTCTTTATTCGTCACTTTTACAAGTTTACGATTATATCGAAATTTTAAAGCTTAACCGACTGAAAACATTCTCACTACACTTAACTTTGAATAATTACTGAACTCAGTAGAGTGCAAGCCTCGCAAGTTGCGCTTTGCGATTGATTTCAACAAGTATATGCGCTGGCGCTCGTGGTATAGTCTCGCAATGATTTTTTTTACTTGGTTCTGCCAAGTAACTATAGCAACGTGGCATACCAACTGCCATGTAGTTAGCACATTAACCTACTACGTCTATACCATGAATCAGAGATGATGAATTATACAAGATAACGTTACGTTTACAATTAGATTACGTTGTATCAACGTATGTCTGGCAAGAGAACACACGTCTTCGATTCGGAATTCAGGTTATCGAACTCGCAATTGTAGACCCTATTGGCAGGTGGTGATTGCAACCAGCTACACGCTGGTTGAACGTTTCCTTTCGAGCAGCGGCGGCTGCGTTTAATCAGCATGCTCCATTGGTATCAGTAGCTGCTTAGGCCTGTGACGGAGCGTATCGCGGCTTTCGAAAGAACATCGGTTTCCGCCAGGAAGCAGCCGAGAAGCCACAACCCGAGGCCGAGCGCCCTGGAAGGTTGGATCGATCCTTGGCTCGTAGAGATAAATATTTCGGCGTTCCTCCCTGAGGTTTGTTCTCCATTCTTCTCTGTTTCTCTCTCGCGCGAGAGAACTTTCAGTTGAAATTCCAAAATTTTCACGTTACTGCATTGCGTTTTCTTCAAACGTCGAGATTCTCGGGCGTCCAAAATTCTGGAGCGCACGCTGTGCCTTCTTCGTCCTGAGATTCCGAAACCGCGTGAACAGTCGAATCTATATTTGGTCGTTTGACCAGAACTCAGCTTGACAGCTTAACCTCGTGCAGCGGCAGACAGAGAGCTTACATCAAACGCAAACTAAATCACAAGTTACATCTGACCAGAACCTTGTACGGAAACAGGAGGACAGTTTCAGAGCAAATCTCGACTCAAGACGCGATTCAAATCTAATCCAAACGCTAACGACAGGCGGTTAATTTGAACCCACTGAGTCAATCCAAAATTAATGAAATCCAAATTTTCGCCAGTCTATATATATAAATTACAGAGTCGCATTTTCGAACGACTTCCGAACATGGACTAGACGGTATTACATAACTTGACAGAGGAATCGTTTTATCCTTTATCCGGCTTATCTGTTCCAAGATCTGATAATTCAGATAGGGAAAAGCAGCAGTCAAGTACAAGTGAAAACACGCATTGGCAAGAAGAAACCGCGGGTTCTGCGTTTCTAAACGAATTTAGACGATAACTCTATTACCAGACACCGTACAGAAATACTCGCCGCGAAACACGGAGGCAGACGGAGGAGAGATAGAGGAAATTCAATGAAACATTCTCTTCGCGGAGAGGTCGAACCACCAGAAAATTGTACTAACTCTTTCCACTCGACTGTCTAGCTACCTCGGACTTTTTCTTTTTATCATTTGCTGAATTGTAATGACAATCAGTAACAATACATTAGGTTGTCCCATAAGTTTCTTCCCTCTTTTTGATGCAAAATGAATGCACGATATTTTTTGTTTAAGATGGATTTATTATGTTATATATGAACCGTTCTGTTCTATAACCTTCTTCCATCTCTCAGGAAGCCTCATTATCCCCTCTTTCCAAAATTGTTTAACTTTACTTGTAAAATATTCATCTAGGTGCGTTTTTATTTCGCTTATTTGAAAGATTTACTACGGAGAGAATTTTTTAAGGAGAGGAACAAGTAGTAACCGGATGGAGCAAGGTCTGGGGAGTATGGAGGATGAGGTAGAACGTCCCAATCAAACTGTAATAATTTTTGCCTTACGGCTAACGCAACATGCAATTCTGGCCGTTTTTCTGCTACTGGCTGCTTTCAATTGATCCAGGCTTCGCAACAGTTGAAGGTCTAAACCTAGTGCGTTTTCGATGCACATTTTGGTATAAAATCCAAATCTCGTCTCCAGTGACAAGGATCCCTTTCATGTCGCTGGAGGAGCAAATCGCACGTAGAGACGCGGTTCATAAGGCCGGTCTCCGTCAATAGGTGGAACCCAAACTTCATATCGATTCGCATATCCTATCTTGATTAAATGCTCATGTACCGTTGTCTTGGGAATATTAGTGGCATCCTCCATCTCACGCACACTGTATCGTGGATTTTCAGTGAGCACAGTTTTGATAATGTCCGTATCAGTCGTTGCTGGGCGGCCGCTGCGGTCTTCATCTTTCAACTCGAAATTGCCAGCTCTAAATTTCTTAAACCAATTGCCGACGGTCCTAATAGTGGTAGTACCACTCCCGTAAACGGTGAAAATCTGCAGGGTCCTTTGCACTATTGCCTTTTTTAAAGCAACGAAGCATAACATGCCGCAAATGCATCTTTTGGCTCTCCATATTGAACGGTGCAGAAAACATTTTAAAAGAGACTTTGTCTCCAACGAGACGTACTTTGAAAGAGCTCTGGGACGACTGAAACCGATGCCATAAACGGCCAAAAGATAAGCCTGCATGTTCATATAAATACAGCAGCTCTCGGGAAAAATCTTTTGCAGTCTTCCGTTATACCGATCAGTGAAAGAAATAACTCTAATTCTCAGCGAGATTTTGCTAAAAAAAAAAAAAAAACAGAAGAGAAATCAAATTATTCGGACAACTCAATTAGGCAACACCCGGTACATATTTCGTTCTAATTTCTCTAATGAATTCAGCTTTCAACGGATCGATCTTGATCGCGATTCGAAACGCCCACGACGTCCGGCCGTCCATCCGGCTGTTTCCGGAAGTAGGCGTAGGTGACCGAAATTGATACCGAAGGAACACCGAATCCAGAAGTTCTCGGTTACCTCGTTGTCGTTCACGTGTCCTGCGTTCAAAGGGAAACCGTCGTTTCGCATGCCAGGAAACAATGTTATCGTTTCTCGCGTTCGATAGGGAGCCACGATACCGACTCGATATACGAGTACTGTATCTTTCAACGCACGATGGACACGTATTACAATACGTTCAGGACACGTACGGCGTCCACGAGAAGGCAGGGAAAATTGTACTCGGCAAGGAAAATTCATCGGAGCTGAAAATTTAGAACGCTCGTTCGTCTCCTTTTTTTCAACGGTATTAGAGAATTTAACGCGATATTAACGTCGATATCAAGTAAAACTAATTTTAGTCGTTGACAAATTATTCCTGAAACGTAATAAAATAAAGTTCATTAAAATTGAGAATAATGAGAATTTTCTGGTGGAAATAATTTTTTTGCAGAAACAATTTTTTTCACATCGTTAATGCGAAATTTACGAAAACAGCATCGCAAATAGCTTCCTCGATGTAACAACCTACAGGCTAATGGCCTAATGGCTACGATATTTGTTTCATCTTTGCTTCATTATGTAGCAACCGTAACTCGATTCGCGTGCCTTCCAACTCGCGATGGACACGTATCGCGTATACGTACGTGCACGAGAGAGAAGGGGAGGGGGGAGTTTTATTTACAGGTGCAGAGAGGAAATTCATTGTCGCTGAAAGCTTGGTACACTCGCGGGGAGTTTGATCGTGGGAGATAATGTGGTTACCGTGTGCGCCTGCATAGGAAACCATTAGGGATGATGAGTGAAATTTCACCGGAAACGGGACACCCGCGGCCTTTCAATCTGAAAAACAGACGTTTTATTGACGAGCTTTCAGCTTGTTTGCCGGGAGTATCGTTCTTGCAAAATTAATGATTTATGAACGTACGGTCATCTGGGTCTAAAATAATTGATACTTTGATCCGATCTAACTGTGAAATGATTAATACGACATTATTATTGAGTTATTCGCTTTAAATTAAATTGTTTGTTTATTTAGAGAGTGTCCAGTTTTTGTTTCGTTATTTTGTTGCGCTTTATTCACTTTCGACGCCATCAGAATTCAGACACGATCCCCTCCTCTCGTCGTTCTTATCAACATAAATACGCGCCAGTACTGCACTTCGTGTACTTAGAGCGGCGCGTCCTCTGCGGAAGTGCACATTAATATTGTGCATCACGTTGACCCGTGCGCGGCGAAATTGTTTTTAAAACAACGCGCCGGACTTTATCGCTGGAACGAATGGTAATGGGTGTGAAACGAATTACGGTCGTCGGAGCGTTTCACAATGCATTCACAAATCAATGTATGCTTCATCACCGTCACCAGAGAGGTAATAAAAATATTATTAAGCCTCGGAGCATAGTTTCACGAGTGGTCTAATGTGTCTATTGAGGTTTAGGACTTTTGCCCCGCTGCGTAGATACGTAGTTAACGCTCTAGTGGCGCTAGTATCGCGCCATCAGCTTCTTCGCGTTAATAAACGCCTGGACTCGAGTCAGAGCCAAATAAAAACTTCAACTCCGCTAGGTAAAAACTTTCTATGAATTTGTACAACGAAATCGACAAACATCTGATTTCGACATTGCAGTCCTTCAACTAAATTATTCTACCTTGCGAATGAATAATTTCATCCGTTACGCACGTAGAGTGAGTGTGCCTCCGCAATGAGATTCAGACAGATAGGATTTTTTTCCATGACGTAGAAGGAGATAAAGAGGCTGTTAAAGGCTATTGCCGCGGCGTGACGACGAATGGTTTCAATGTTGTGCCCTCGACGGGTACGAGTACGTAACATCTCGTGCGTTTGCACGGTAATTGAGTCCCGATGAATCACTCGTATTAACAGTTGCATCGATTTTCTTACCCCCCACCTGCGTGCACCGCGGTGACTTTGCAATACGACAAGTTCGTCGACCGTTCATCTCGCGTCTTCTATTCGCGTCGAGCGATTAACTATACAGGCTGGCGTAATCCGTTGCTCGCGAAACGGTGTCCCATTCTCGCTACTTTCGAAAGTTAATCAACTTCTTATACAACGTTTGGTTGTTGGACTAAGTGGTTAATATGAATCTGAATTGACTAGGTTTAAGATAGAGACTTTGATCGTAATTTTAGCTCTTTGGACTCTGTAGATCCCTCGCCATTCTTTCGATTTTTCACAAATGTTCAAGAATTTGCGGTAACATTAGTGTCTGATTTGAATTCAAACGTAACTAATCCGCGTACCCTAACGTTCCGAGGTACCGAATTTAATTAAATTTTGACCTGTGGTCGCAAACAAAACATTCAAAAAAGTAATGTGTGGGAAACCTAAATCTAATCAGAATCTGGCGCTGCCGTAACTTAATAACATAATTAGAACATGGCCCAAGCCCAACCAAAATCTAATCAGCACTTAGCTCTAAGCCTAATCCAAGCACATTGCCCAAGCCTAAATCCCTAGTCTAAATTTGGCCTTTAGCTTAACCTAAGCTCAATCAAAATCTACTTCGAACCTAACCTATACAACTGAGATCGATATCTTTGAAACAAAGATATTAATCTGTTAATCCTGAGTTGAAAGAAGTTGATAAAGAAAGAAACACTTCGAGTCATAAATCGAAGCATAACCTAGAAACAGAAACAAGGCTCGTTCAAACAACCGTTCATCATCGTAATAAAATTCCAAAGATCTTTGAAACAATAAGGAAACAGTCTTTCGGGCAATGTGTCATTTTCTGAGCAGTCGCGAAGAATATTGGAAAGTTGTGGAAAAAGGACCGTTCCATTACCGGTTTTGATTCATTATCTCTAACGAAGTGCATACCAAGCTCGAAAATCGGTCTTAGAAACGTCTTCTAGCACGCGAATCTCTTTTCCCTTTCTTTTTCATCCGATTTACAGAGAGTTTTATATAACCAGTTTACGCATCGTGCTCAAACATCGAGAAATTTCATTTCTACCTGTTAATTACGTACGTTTTTTTCTTTTTAACGCAAATTACTTTCGAGTTTTTTCTCTACCGATAATGCAGGTCCCGCCGGGATTTCCATTAATTTGACTTTTAGTCCCATCGGATCATCGTGTTATTACGCATTATTATGCATGATATCGACCAATGTTTCGTGTCGAGCGCGTCGAGTTAAAATTTACCACGATAAGCTGCAACATCGTGCACGCGAAAGAGGCTTAACTTTTCTCATTTTCTTAGTTTTAGATCCACTCGCACGCAACGAATATTAATTATTTTTCCACGAAATTGATCGCTAATTAATAGATAAACAATCTGTTTAATAAAATTTATTTTATCCGTTAGAGAAGATACTTGCTCGCGACATCAGGCGCTTAATTACGAAATTCAAAAACGAAACGTTATTTATAAAATGTTGTAAAGCTAATTAATTCGTAACGGTCTACTATTCTATTTTCTCTGTTTTAAAAACGTTTCGAAACCGCGAGTTTTCAAAGCATAAATGCGTATTACGATAATAACGCAAAGCGAAGAAGAACACGTACGAACTAACAAATGAATCTCTACCATACATACCGATGCATGGTATACATAAAAAAAAAAACGCAATACAACGTTTTGAAGTTCCCGCGGAAATGGGCGATGCACGACGGGTTGCACAACGCCAGGCGCTCAACTCTCGCGTCTCTAAACCTTCATTACCAGCAAACGAAGCAAAATCAAACGTATGTTTATCGGGGGAAAATTGTTGCTTGCAACACAACTGCTCCTCTGAAAAGAGAAAAAGAAGAGAGAGGAACGTTACTTTAGCTGTTTTGCTCATCGTGTCGTACAACCCGATCCAAACTTGTGGATCAGCCTGTACAATAACATCGCAATCGAAAGACTTACACTATTTTGTACAATTTGTAAACGCGTACGCGTGTACGCTATGGCGTGAAAAATTGTAAAATTGTAAAAGTAAGCCTAGCGCACTGTAAATCGTGTTTTCCTCCGTGTTGGGTCCGTTCTTCGGCAATAATCGTCGGAAGCAATGCATCGTTTCGCGTGGTTCCCGGCACGACGTTGCCCAACCTCCCCGTTCCCCACCGACGTGCAATTCAACTTCAGAAACTGCCAGCCTGTCTGCTGTACGTGTATATCGTATTAAGTCGCGATACAAAGTACCGTGCCAATTTACCCCCGGCCGTTCGTCGCTAATAATCGTGCGCAAGAATCGTACCACCGCTGAAACAGGCCTTTGTACAATCCCCTGCGAATGATACGAGAGGGGAACGACTCAAAGAGCATGCTCCCGGATAATGCCAGTCGAATGCAAAGAGCATTGAGAAACGCTGCATCCATGCGTTTCTGTTAGATTTTAGAAGTTAGGGTACTCGTGAACCTCTGGATCGGTCTGTCGTTAGGGTTCACGCTGTACAACGTGTGATCAGCTTTGGATTGGTATTTTTATATGCGAGACTATAACAGAATAAAGATTTTTTTTTTAAATTACATTTTTAAATCAACGTGTTTTAGAGAGTTTTGGAGGATTTTAGAGATTTTAGATGTTAGGTTACTCGTGAACCTCTAGGTTGTTAGAGTTTTAAGTTGGGTTCACGCTGTATAACGTGTGATCAGCTTTGGATTGGTATTTTTATATGCGAGACTATAACAGAATAAAGATTTTTTTAAAATTACATTTTTAAATCAACGTGTTTTAGAGAGTTTTGGAGGATTTTAGAGATTTTAGATGTTAGGGTACTCGTGAACCTCTAGGTTCGTCTGTTGTTAGGGTTTTGAGTTGGGTTCACGCCGTACAACGTGTGATCAGCTTTAGACAGTTGTTAGATTGATATTTTCATACGTGAAACTATAATAGAAGAGATTTCTTTTCTTATTATATTTTTAAATTACTGTTGGAATTTTAGAGAGTTTTGGTGGATTTTAGAGATTTTAGAGATTTTAGAGGTTAGGTCACTCGTGAACCTCTAGGTTGGTCTGTTGGTAGGGTTTAGAATTGGGTACAAACTGTACAACACGTGATCAGCTTGAGACAGTTGTTAGATTGGTATTCTTGTTTGCGAGACTGTAATTAGATAAAGATTTTTTTTTTTTTAAATTACAAAGCATTTCTGTTAGGGTTTTAAAGAGTTGTAGAGGTTTCAGACTACTCGTCATCCTTTGGATCAATTATCAAGTTTGGTGATCGAACTGCGTGCAACATACGAAAGAGCAGTATTTATTTACTGTACAGTAAATACAGTGAATAAATCTCTGTTCAGATCTTGTAAAAATATGAAAACCCATAAAGATCCATTCGGTCTAACGTCGCTAGCTCTGCAGCGTATTTATATTCCTTCATTGCACTCGCACAAAATAATAACTACCATTAAAGTTTCGCTCATGACGGTGTTAATCGATCCGACTAAAATTAACTCGTCTTTATTGATTTATCAACTCCGTGACCAAACGAGCCAGCCGGATTAAGAAACGATCCCCCCAGGTTACAACCAGATTTAATGATCTCCACCGGGCTACCCGCGATTTCACTGGCTGTTGCACAAACGCGAGTCGTGCGATCTCGAATGCCGAACCGCTGAAAGTATTGTTAACGACTTGTCAGTAACTCGGTTACCTAATTCGATCCACCGGGCGGGAGGGAGGGGGGTGGTGGTGATAATGACGTGCGCGTTGCGTAATGGCTGGGTTTCGATCCTTTTTTGCCACATTTGTCACGCATGAACGGCGACGAACAAGCAACGCCAATGGTTTCATTGTTTGATCGTCGGCCGTTAAATGCACGGCACCGTCTACGCTTGAATTTAATGTGGCAGGGACGAAGATAGAAAACGTAGCCTGGCTGAAGTCGATCATTTCTTCTTAGCGTCGTTTTATTTGAAAATCAAATCAAACCATTCGAATCAAAAGTAGCTTAACAATGTAATATAGACTTTCAAAATTGAAAATACTGGAAAAGGAAACAACGTTAATTTCTCGTCGTGATAGTCTCCCTGTTGAAACTTTAAAGAAATATCATTGGTGTAAATGTTTTTTTTTTGTTTTTTTTTTTTTTTTTTAAAGTTTAATTCGTATTTCAGGGGGCAAGCGGAGGGAGGAGGTCGAGGCTGCGAGGAATCATGCTCAGATCCTGATCGCGGAGCATCACGGGCCCCATAGGGGTGGGGGAGCGGTGGTGGACGAGTACGCGGCAAAGGCATAGTCGTCCATCCAATCGTTTGATCACGATCACCATAAGGAGCGTCAACCGGCTCGCGGTGTCCTGGAGGAGGCTGGAGAATGAGCATGTTGAGCATACTGCGTAGAAATTGGGCACTTCGGGTGTCGGTGGTGCTCAACATCTGCGTGTTGCTCTACGTATGCGCCCACTTCGGCTCCTCCGGGCCCTGGATCGAGGAACCGCCGACTAATTGGGCGGCGCCGTTGCAATCGGAGACCTTTGGCGCCGTGGACCTTGTAAATGGCACTCAGAAAGGCGCCACGTTGTCAGCCGTGCCAGCCACTAAGGATGCCGCTAGCAAGGGTACCACGCGTGGTAACGCGACTGGTCCAGTCAAGAACAGACTGCTCACCACGAGGCCGACGATCAACGAGGCCAAGGCTGATAGTGAAAACGCTGACAAGTCGGAGCACAGGCGTAATGAGACGGTGAGCTGATTTGTTTTGGGGGGTGGGTGTGAGAGGAATTTTTGGTCGTAACAGTAGTCCAATTATCTGAGAAAAATCATTGCGAACGATATTGGAATACACTTTTTTTTTTTTTAAGTAAGTCAGTATGTTGTTGGTAATTTAATAATTTCAGTCATTTTTTTTAGTAGCAAAATGTGAAACTTGTACGGGAAATATACGTGGAAGTTGCAAGAAGATACTTGTTGCGAAGATATATCTGGTAAGAAATTAGTAGCCGTCTTAAGTACACGGCAAGTGTTAAATATAGCAAGTGCAGGTGAAATTAACGCTGCGGTGTTAACGTGAAACAATGTATCCATTATGGTAAAGAGAACACTCTGAAAGGAGCTACTCAGCCACACAACGTAATAACATTCTTTTACGAGCACGTCTGTGCATCTGAGAGACACTACCGTGAAAAAAAAACATTTGAAACGAAATTTGAACAGAACGAAAGTGAACAAATGTTCCAAGTAGCACGAGTAATTTAATTTAAACAAAAATAAAGTTGTTCCCCTCGATTTCAAATAAATCGGGAAACGAGGAAACAAAACAAATGGATCTAGATTGGAGCCAAATCGGCTGAAATCGATCCGACGAGATAATAAACATTAAGCGTCAATGAATTATTCACAGCTCGGTTATTGATAACCGTCAACCATAACCAATTTCACGGACCGATCGCCGTTTCGATCGAACAGCTGTTCCGCGTACCATTTGCTAGCCATCACGATCCCGCCAACAGATTACCTTCGATGCTGCGATCGATAATCACGTTCGATCCCAGGGAAGTAGCGACAATCGCGCGCGCTGCCACGATAATTGCGCAAAAAACCGGCGGGAGAAATCTCGTTCTATCGAACTTTCCATCAAACGACTTGCACCGATGACTAATCGTTCTTCCAGTCGCTCCGTTCCACTATTCCACCGGTGCCTTCCGTTTCTGGCTGAGTTTAACATTGTTGCCCCGACGTCTTCCTCCAGTCAATCGTCTTCCTCGAGGTAAATTGATTTTAATCGACGGCGGAGTTGATCGCAGTTGGAAAGTCCAACGTGGAAAATTAATTCTGGCAGAAGGAAAATTATCATTAATCTAACTGTAGAAAATGCGGAAAATTTGACGTACAATTGATCGTGGGAGATTCTAGCGGAGAAATGAA
>KQ435798.1:1419202-1438348 GCA_001276565.1 Melipona quadrifasciata | reverse complement strand
TGGAAAACGAAAAAAAATTGAACGCAGAATTGTTCGTGGAAAATTTAATGCACGATCGACTTTGGACGTTGTTCTCTGGTATTGCGTATAAAACAAAGCAACTAATACAAAATGTTACAAAAATGGAATACTTGAAAAACTTTACAACTGCTTGGACGAGATATTACATTTCGGCAGGCTTGACGGAGAACTATATACGACGAAGAACAAGAGCCAAGCGCAGAAGGGGTTCTTCGATTGCAGAGTGTCCGTCACTGTGGATATTCTCTATTGGGGTCTTTATCTCGCCAGATTTTATCGTGAAGAAGAAGAAGAAGAAGAAGAAGAAGAAGAAGAAGAAGCGTTTTCCGCTCGAAACGATCGACTTTCATTCAAAATTCAGGCGAACTCGCTTCAAACGTTCTCGTTGGATGAAAAGTGGCTCGACCTCGTTTAAAATCCTGATCATTGGATAAGATCTGTCTTGAGAGAGAGAGAGAGAGAGAGACTACGTCGGGTCTCAGAAGTGGCCGCTTTTGCATTGTCGTGTTACATGTTGCACGGTAGTCACGATAACCTTCATGAACCGAGATACAACGCCACGACTCGTGTAACCGTTTTTAACTGTACCGAACCTGTTAAACTGTTCACGTGCAGAACAGTTCAATATCGTCGTATCAACTACCGGTGAAACTGTTTAATCTGTCGGGGACATCTAATCCCTTCGAAGCATTAAAGTTGTCTGTCAGTTATTTTTTAACTTTAACTTTTGCCTTTTCTTTTTTTATTTTTGTTAACAATGCCTGGAGACGAAACTTCCTTGTATTAATTTTTTCAAACACGGTCTCAATTTTCTTCATTGATTCAATCCCTGATGTCTCGTCAAATGTCGATCCCATTCCCATCAGTGAAAATCGGAACAACGTTATTAGTAAATTAATAAAAAGAAAAATTTAACACAAGCATCGTCGTTAAAAAAAAAAAGTCCGAACAATTCCGCGATTGTTCGACATTTTAAGTACACGCTTACATATGTAAGTCGATAGCGTTTAAGGTTGGGGTTCCTCTTTTCTTTCTTTTTTTTCGCAAATCAAGCTTTTCACAGCTTCCTAGAGGAGCGTGGAGGAATTAAGTCGCGTGAAACCAGGCTCAGAAGCCGCTTCCGACCGCTGTGCAGTTCAATATTTCAAAAGGTGGGAACTTTAACGTGTATCTCCCTCCCCTCCCTCCCTTCACCACCCCCTATCACTTTGCAAAATTGAAGCGAAAGCTTTTACCATCTCCGTCTACAACCGTTCTGATGGAGACTGCTGCAAGAAACTGTATCTAACAATAATTTAGTAATAAAGGGGAATGCTGGTAATGTCGCAAAATTCACCGTAGAAGGTTGTGAGATAAAGTGTGTACGTGTACGTGTACGTGTATCGAGGTAACCTGTCGTGATATTACGTTTTTTATCGAGAATCGGTTCAAAAGTGAAACTGCATCGTGTGCACAACTTGCTTATACGCTGTTACGCAGTGTGTTTTGTATCATGTTTGTACGATGATACAGGGGAAAATATCATTCCCTAGCGTTTCGCCTAGGGATCCCTAGATTCCGCAATATAGTGTTCTTTCCAACTGAAACCTTTTTACATTACGTAACATGTCGCCTGGATGTCACGATCAATGTACATGCACGTCATGATTAATATTTCATTTTATTGCTCAATTATTGAAACAGTCGGGTATGTGGGATATGACAAACTGCTTGCGTTTGCCTGAGGTTTGAGAATCTCGTCGGTTCACCTTGGGTCCGTCCAGTTAACCAGTTTTGGCGTTCCTGTTGCAGGCGAGGAGCGGTACGCCCGTGGTTCAACCGACGATGAGCCTAAAAGAAGCGGTGCCGTGCAATGAAAAGCCGCTGGAGCCGAGGAGGGCGCAACGCGGTGATTACTGGGTCCTCTATAATTACGTGCCGATGAGCATGGCGGTGAGATGCTGGGAGAGCGTGACGTACACTACGCACGCGGATTACACGTTCCTGGACAATCTGGAGCCGTTGCTGGAACGATGGAGGGCGCCGATATCGATTGCAATGCACGCCCCCGGCACAGACTTCGCGGCGACTCTCGACGCTATCAAGTACTTGAGAAACTGTGGCAGCCCGCTGGTCTCCCAGCTGGTCACCTTTCACGTATTCTTCAGCAGCAAACACGTGCCAAAAGTGGTGAGTTTTGACGTTCTTCCCTTCTTTCATTGCGCATCAGTTGGCTCGAGTTTGAAGGTGTTGGAATTGATTTATCGCAGTTGGCCTTTCCGTAGTGCAACTCCCGTTTCAAAGAGTGGAAAGTAAATTAGGAATTTAGGATTTCTTTTTGTTTAGTTTTCTCAGTAGTTACGAGTAGTTGGGCCAGGTTTCCTCAAAATTTCACAAGCATGAGCAATATCGAAAAATCGGTATAAATTTGATACATTTTCAACTTTATTTCTCCAGTTACAATGATTCTGTGGCTACACTTCAATCGCTCTCAAAAAACTCACAGAGAGCAAATAAATTACGCCATCTTGCACAGAAACTCCTCGAGAACAATTTCAATTCACGCGCTTACCAAAGCGCGTTCCATTACTTCCAAAACCCTCACGGGTTGCTCAACCAACACCTTGGGTTTCACAGCGCAACAGAAGATCTTCTGTTTCCCAAATCTCAGTTGAGGATACTTGAAGAAAGCTGCCACAGCCTCTGGTTCTGCCAATACGAAACAAGAACATTGCGGATCTAGAGTCAGCTGTTCCCTGAAAACAGGCGTCACAGGGGAGACAATTTCCTTTTCCACTTCAGAAACAACAACCCCGGGCTCCACGATTTTCTCCGTTCGAGTGATCTTCTCGACAACCGGCACGTCGATCTCCTTCTTCACCGAAGGTTGCACGATGTTCACGTTAGTTTGAGAACCACCTTGGCCTGGATGAATCACCTGAACGGTCTTGGCATCGTGAGGACCCATTATTACATTCGCGGATTGGCCACTTTGAATGCTGAACGACTGAACTTGGGAGCCTGGTTTGACGCTAAAAGTTTGAAGAGGTTGACCTTGAATGCTCAGCGTTTGGACTCCCTGAGAACTTGGCTGGATGTTGAACGTTTGAACGTTGGCAAACGATGGCAATCCTTGAATACGAATAGTCTCGGAAGGTCCTGACGCTGGCTTAATGCTCAAAGTTTGAACAGGTTGCGGCCCTTGGATGCTAATAGTTTCAGAAACTCCCGGAACTGGCTTGATGTTCAATGTTTGAGCAGATTGAGGGCCCTTAATACTGAGAGTCTGAACCGGTTGTGGATTCTGGATGTTGATAGTCTCAGAAATTCCTGGTCCTGACTTGATATTAAATCTTTGAGTAGATTGAGGACCCTGAATACTGAGAGTCTGAATCGGTTGTGGATTCTGGATGTCGATAGTCTCAGATATTCCTGATCCTGACTTGATATTAAATCGTTGAGTAGATTGAGGGCCCTGAATACTGAGAGTCTGAATCGGTTGTCGATTCTGGATGTCGATAGTCTCAGATATTCCTGATCCTGACTTGATATTCAATCTTTGAGTAGATTTAGGACTCTGAATATTGAGAGTCTGAGCAACTTGTGGATTCTGGATGCTGATAGTCTCAGACACGCCTCCAGGTTGTTTGATGTTCAAGGAGTGTAGATTTGAAGGTGTTTGAATACCAAAACTTTGAGTTCTGGGCACTCCTGACAATTGATCCATTACAAATACCGACTTTTTAGACCTGTCGATGTCTTCTCCGGTCTGCTCTATCTCCGGCTCCTTCTTTTCCAATTCTTTCTTCGCCTCTTCTTTCTTCTCCGCTGGGATCGCTCGGGACAACGACAAACCGAGCAACAAAAACACAAAACACGCGTTCAACTGCATTTTGGCAAATGGTCGATGAGATTGCGAGGATGACTGTGAGGATTCTGAAGACGAGACTGGTTTTTAAAGGAATTGGCGAGATACTCCCGGCACGTTTGATGTGGAAATCGCTCACGTTCCGAAAACACGAGACGACGCTGACCGTGCAGAATTTCGACGGTATCGGGTCACTTGTTGACGCTTGCCGATCGATGAGAGCCGGTGTATTCAGTTCGGTCGCGTTCCCCTTGCGTGACATCGGCGCATCTTCCGCTATTTTGGTTATTGTTTTCATATTGTTTATTGACTTTAGATGTAGTGATATAGTGATTCGGTCCACGATTGAGCTTCTCAGATAGAGATCGGAGTGCGAACGTGTGAAATTGGGCAATCGGTTGACTTGGAACATTCGTGCGCAAAGTGAAGAACTTCTTAAACGTTCGGACTTGAAAAAAATGTACACTTCGAAACGTATTTTAAAATTGTTGTTACAATATTCTTTTTATCTATGAAATTGGTTTTGTCACTTGATCTCTAGTTTGCTAACGAAACCGGTAATATACACGATATAGTAACAACAATTTTTTAAAAGTAATAATTTATAAATTCTAATTCAATATCTACAGATTCAAATTCCTCTTGGGAAAAAATTGCTTTTAAAAATTTTACATTTGTTCCCCATCCTATATAACTATACACCACAGCACACTACGTCATATAAATCTTAAAAAGTCTAAGATGCCACTTACATTAAAATTCCAACCAAAAAGAAATTCGATTTCTTTTGGTACTTTTTTCAAAAGTGTACTGTTGACTTGTCAAAGCCCCTGGGCAATGATAGTGAGAAAGATGAGATCTGTATCAGTTGGAAAGACGATCCAGCACTCTCTGTGAGGAAAGAGGAAAAAGTGAATCAAGATGAAAGGCCGGGAAAGTGGTAATTAACCGATAGAACCAATCAGCGGCCGATAGGGAATGCCTATTTGTTTCTTTCCGCTCTGCATGCATAATACGATACGGTAGGAGGAATCGTCTTGAAAACAAAGTAGAGCCTTCACACGTGTAATTGCTACACGTATCTCCCTTTGTGTCTGTGTTCTTGGTTGGGAGAGAGGGAGAGTTCTGGCAATCGCAATCACGGTTTCGCGTTCTAATTAATTACGTTGCACGTGTATCGACGTTACGTCGCGATACAGAAGGAATTAATAACAGAGTTTCGCCACCTGAAAGGTACGGCCGCAGGAAGTGCCTCTCTTGCCAATCTGTTTTCTCATGCCGCCTATCTGGAAGCCATTTCACTTTTGCCAAATACCATCCACTTATGCTGCTGAATATTCGTTCCATTTTGGGTCTGTAACTTGTTACCAGATTCAATCAGAATAATGTTTTGAGAAGAGTCCTTCCTTGAACGGAATGAATTGTATTTAGATCAAAGGAGTTGAAAATTCTACATATGTGCGTCAAAGTCTCAAAAATTTATCAATGAAGTAAGTAGTTTTGCCAAATGTGTACAAATAATAAATAAAGTTATGTAAACAGACAAAGATAAAAACTACTAAATTAGAGACAAAAATGTTACATATTACATACTATGTATCCAATTTAGAATTTCTGAATGTTACTACCGATAAGCTACATATTTTTTGTTTAAATTGATTGTTAAGATACCAAATATCAATTATGCTACATTCAATCAAGAAATTACCACTGCGTGATCTTTTTATTATTAATTTTGAAGAATATTGATTGACCGGAGATTACTTTGTAACAGGGACTCCGGCGTCGAATCAGTTAAAGTAACTGTAAAATTATCAAGTATGAAGTTATCCAGTTCCCAAGGTGTTACTATAACGTGTGGTACAATCTGGTTTCTAAAATAGGTACCCCCGACCGAGAAAGTTATGTCTGACACGTATAACTGCACGCTGGGACCACCGTGGGTGAACGTCACGCTTTCAAAGATGTATAAAAACGAGAAGAAGTTGCTGTACCCGGTGAACGTCGGGCGTAACATAGCCCGTGAATCGGCGCCGACGTTCTACGTGTTTGCAAGCGATATCGAGCTGTATCCGAATCCAAATCTGCCGGCAAAGTTCCTCGAGATGATCAGAAGGAGAGATCAGCCAGCCCTCTACAAGCCTAATCCAAAGGTTTTTGTATTGTCTATCTTCGAGGTGGACGAGAAGAGTCAACCGCCTAATAACAAAACACATTTGGTAAGTCAAGGGATTGGAAATCCCGAAACGATATTTTATACTTTACTTTTACATTTAATGTTCTAGTATTGAGATATTGTTGAAAGTAACATACGTGTATGATTTAGCGAATTACTGTTTAATCTACTGGGATATCGAGGAGAATATCACTAGATTGTCGCCGTTCTATTTAACTCTCACACTGGATTGTACCTTCGATCTGGAACTTTTATTTTGCGTTAACCTTTTACGCTGTGACATTCGAACACAGCCAAATGCCGCCGCGCGACCGTTTACCGGCTAGATTTGATTTTCGTCCGTACGCGCCGTTCAAATTTATTTTCCTCCACTCTGAAACTCAATCACAGCGTACATATCAGTAATATACGAAATATAAAAAAAGAAAAAACGAACTTTTTGAACACAAAGAGAACCCTTTTAAATATAATCAGGGAAATGAATTGCCCATTATTGGACTACATATATATATATATATATATACAAATAAAATAGAATATTTATTATAATAAATTCATAAATATTGAAAAATCTGCAGTCTATTCCAAGTTTAAGCTAAATTCTGCTTAAATTTCACTACTTTAAACAATATAATCTAAGAATCTAATTGCATTTCTTTTCGAAGAGAATGAAATTTTGACGACTGTCGTCTAAGATCTTTGACGAGGGGTAAAAAAATTTCTGTGTATCGTTATTATAGAATTTTCATCTCGTGACACATCAAGCTTCGCGTTTGCGAATATTGCGTGCGATTTCCGGAATTACGAGACGGATATCTTTATACTCTTTATATTGAGTCAGAAAATACATTTTGTCGAGGTTGGTTCGTTCACATTTGTGATATTTCTTTCGCATGAAAATTGAACTTGCGGGTAATTAAACAGGGTAGGAAGGGGCGCGATGACGGCTGCATTATATCCGACAATGCGTTAAATGATATGAACGCGAGGGTCGTCTAATCAGTGGCGCTTCCTTTGACCGTGGACCTTGATACTTTACAATTAGTAGCGTCGTTGTGCGAAGTGCAGCTGGCCGTTGGCCGCATTTCTATGAGACATTCAATTCATTCCGCTTTACTTTTTTTTTTTTCTTTCCTTCAAACGTTCAACGAGCCTTATTTCATTAACCGTGATACGGGCTGCCTCTTGCCCCTTTTTTTTCCAAAGCGCATCAGGCTCTCCAACTGTAAATTAGAAACGGGGCAGAATTATCGTCGCGTAAGAGGACGTTGAACCCGAATATTTTTGTAAGAAAAATTAAAATTAATCATATTGGTCTATAAAAATGATCCGAGAGTAAATTAATCTTTAAGCGCATAATTATACAAACCAGGATATGCTATAATCCTCCGAAATTTCAAAGCCATCGATTTGTACCATCCTAAAGCAATCAATTACAAATTGCAAGACAGAGACTTGATTTTCCACGTATAATGCACATCTATCTTTTCAAAAGATGTCTCTAGAAATGTTGAAAAAAAATAGATATATTTTTTTTATTTAAAGTAATTTAATAAACCTGTCTTCAGGCTCAGATGCTGAAGGTCGGTACGGCGATTCCCTTTCACAAGAAATTATGCTCCGGCTGTCATAACGTTCCTCGAAGCAAAGAGTGGCAAGAAGCACCGGAAACCGAGAATCTTCACGTGTTTCATGTCGGCAAGAGGACAGGCAGTTTCGTTCACTGGGAGCCGATCTTCATCGGGACCAATAATGATCCTCTGTACGACGAGAGGCTCAGCTGGGAAGGGAAAAGCGACAAAATGACACAGGTGCAAATGATTTCCGACTTAGAGGGCACATCACGTGGCGACCTATTTTTATCTTCGCCCAAGACTTCGATGGAACCCCGCGCAATAAATATTTCATTGAAACGTTGCATAAAAATCTCTTCTTAACAATATTAATGAGGAGCAATTTAACATAGAAAGTGATCTGATGCTTTCAGAGTTGATCTGAACGAAGGACTAAATATGTGAAAGTCGACATTCTACTTTGGATATTTCATGTATTTTCATATTTCACACTCTACGCATAAAATATTTGAAATGCGTGAAAGTCCTGCAACCTATAGTATGTAGATTTTTGCAAAATTGCAAATTGAGTTCTCTTTCAAAGAAATAGAAAAGGCAAGAAGTGCACAAATTTGTTAAAACCAGCTATCGACTTGGGAATGCGTCGATTCATGCGATTACTCAGTCCTCTCTGACGCGATTTCTTTGAATCGTTGACCTAATTTTGTTGTAGGGTTACGCGTTGTGCGTCCTCGACTACGACTTCCTCATCTTGGACAACGCGTTCCTGGTCCATCGTCCTGGCATCAAGATATTCAAGAAGGATCCGCACCGCGAGATGCTGACAGCGAAGACGAACGCTTTGATAAGGAAGATCATCGTTCCGGAACTGAAAATTCTCTACGGAACGAGGAAAGGCTGCGCCGTGTAGCCCGTGGAGAAACGGGCACAACGCGTGCTCCACAGGTGTTTCCCGGTCAAGTGGCAACACCTGAGATCATTCTTGACACCAGGAACGTCCGTAGCGCAGCGAGAGATCGATAACGGCCGCAACGCCCAAAGACTTGTTTTAGTTACACGTGATCGCAACGACCACGTTCGTCAGCCGTTCCTCTCCGTTTCCGGTGTCGAAGCTAATCCGAGGAACGTTCACTGCGACTAATAAACGTCTGAAAGGTTGAAAATGATGCCAATTGTACGGTGCCGAAAGTAGTAGCTTTTGAAGGCTAGGTCCGGAGGACCTGAGGTCTCAGCAAACTTCTCCTACGATCGTTAGTTCCTGCAGTTCCTCCTCGTTTCTCATCGCCAACGTCTCTTCATCTTCTTTCCAGTACAAAAGTGTGATGGCAGCATTAACTAAAAAGAAGGGGGGAAAAAAGAGGGAATATCAATGAAAACTCGATCGTTTTTTTTTTTTTTTTTTTTTTTTTAAGAACTCTCGAAGAACGCAGAAAATTTTGCTTTCTCACGCGACGATCAATACATATTACCGTAGTTTGTTCTCCGTTACGAAAAAAAGTAATCTTATTGCGCATATTTTTCACTTGAGAACGCGTTAAGAGCGAACAATTGTACATATTTAGTATTTTAAAACGGTGCCTCGTATATACTTGTACATTTACAAAAAAAAAGGTGTTGTGCGGTTTGTCCGGCAGAATGTGTGCATTTTTGTCTCATTTCACGATTTCCCCAAAGAGGAAACGGAACGACTGTGGTCATAGAAACATGCCAAAAAGAAAAGGGATACGCTGCTCAAGTTGATTAAGGGACACAGTGTTTGCATAATGAGAAAAAAAATATCTTTACTTTTATTGTTATCAATAGGAATATCATTATTTGGAGCAGTGGATATTAATAACCAAACCAAAACTCTGCAGCTCAAATTTGGATGAAAATTGTATTTATCTCGAGATTTTGGTTCTTGTAATTCTTTAGAACATTTATTTATAAATAAAAAGTTAATTTAAAAGAAAATTATTTAGCGTTTTAGCACGCAGAGTTTTGTAGAGTTTACTGCAAACCAAAACGACTGAAGTCATTGACTTTATTAAACAGATTTTAATTTTCTGCATTTATGTGTATCGTACACGAGCATAATCGAAGCAAGTTCAGTGTTTTTAAGATTGTGTTTTGTTCAAAAAAAAAAAAAAAGAAAAAAAGAAAAAAATAGAGAGATACAAAAAACCAAATATATTAGGTAGTGAAAAGAGATGTGAAAGATAATGCATTATGCACTAGAACAACACATGTATGAAATGCCCTTTGTATTTAATTAATAATTTAGTTTTGAACGAATACCGTGGTAAAAGAATCAAACAGGGACTATTTGCGAATCAAGAAATATTTTACTCTCCCAAGACTGAAGAAACATTTGATAACAGTTTACTAGGACATTTATCCTAAAGATCTTCGATTAAAGAACAAGATCAAGTCATTAGTTATTTAATGATTCTTTTATTATAGTATAATGCATTAAGGTTAATATATGAATCTTTCTTTGTATACATGTCTTTCTTCTATGTCTGATGAAAATGAATTGGTGCTTCCAATACTAGATAATGATTTTAGCAATCATAAATGGAACGCTACATTCGCTTTTGTCATTAGAACGAACATTATAGTCAAGATTTAAATCCATAATCAAATGATTCTACATACAAAAATGAATAACAACTGAGAACAAAATTTATCTCTATTTTTTGTGTATTAAAAATTGAGTTCAAAATTTTTTGCTATATAGAATTGTAGTGCTGTACAAACAAATTGAATAAGATTTTATCATTGATCATGAGACATCCTGTATATTATGATTGAAATTAACGAGAGTAAAAATATGTAAGTCTCGTGATGACTTTCATTCAGCTGAATAAGTCATTCCCCACGAAATCGTGCAAGATCTATTTCATAATTGTACATTATGTGCTAATACCTTTACTCATATATATAATTGGCAACGGTTATGCATGTGGACTGTATTGAAGAAGGTAAAAATTCTTATGCAATTGCTGTTTTGTGTGTCGTTAGGTGAGATCAACTTGAAAAATTCTTCTTTACAAATCTATTAGGCCATGTATGAAAGGGAAGATGTAAATATTTCTATACATTTAAGTGTGAGTATATAAGTACGGTGTAACTGGTACTACTTTTACACAGTTGATTAGTCATTAAATGGAAATTCAAAAATTCTAAAGAAGCATAATATCAGCATGTATCGTCACGAAATGTTCGATGTTAATATTTGTCAATTTTCAATAATTTTATTTTCTAATGTGTATAAATGATAAATTATGATAATTTAAAAGTATTTATTTTTACTATTTTCAGTAATCAAAACTTGGCATATATCTGAAACTTTACCTTAATTACTTATTTATATCAAATTAGTATTTCCATTTTCTATTTTATTTATCATGTAAAGTCAGCAAAAGAGAATGCCATTATTGTTATTATTATTGTAATACTTTTACTTAGCCATTTAAATGTTATATAGATAATGTACTAAGAGAATGTTCTTTTGAATAGCGGGAAAAATAATGACTTAAAATGAACATTTTATAATAATCAGATTGTGCAATTGATTTTCATTGTAAAGTGTCAAAAAAATTTTCGAACAATGACAGTAATAGAGTGAGATAACAATGAATATTCCATATCATTAAGAGTATTTTCATTAGTGAAAAAATTAAACATGTATTTTTAAGTAACGAATTGTAAATAAAATTTAGAATCTTTTCCATAAGGGTAACTTGTTTTTTTAAAGAATAAATAACTTTTTTAATGTAAATACTCTTAATGGTATATGAAATATGTACAGTGCACACAACACACATACACACACACATACATCTAATATTACCATATATACATACATATATTTGCAATATTTTTTTTACCACCGCCCCGAATAATCTGAAAAAGGCTATACACGTGTACATATGATCTTTCATGATAATAAGACTCAAAGTAACAGATGAGTTCAGTAAAAGATGTCTCAAATAATAATTGAGATGAATTTTTAGAGAGGCTGAGACTCATGTTTTTGTGATAACCCTAGGGCACAAATTGACTACTATTTTAATAATTATGTTTCACTGGTTGTAAAAAATAAATTCAATTGTCTAATAAATTATTAAACTTTTAATAGTAGTCAGGAAAATTTCATTTTTACACGCGGTACTTGAGTCCTCTTTTTAAATCTGTAATACTTGTATTTTTATGAATTATTTAATTTCTTTAGTTAGGAATTAAGTAATTGGAATCAAGCAAAGATAATTTATATTTGAATAAGTCATAAAGTATTACTTGTCGTGACCCATGTGTGAAAATATCAAGCAATTTAAAAAGAAAATTTCTTTTTCATTATTGGAAATTTAGTATATGATTTTTGTGATATTTTCACTTATGGAAACAAGATAACTACATAATTTTCTTGACAACATAGAATTCTATGATACAAGTTCCTTTCATGCTCTTGCCTTTTTTTCCATTTATCGGGGCTGTGCAATCACATATAATGATTGCTCATAAGTAATAACGTGTATTCTGTGCCTTATCGTCTTTGTCATTTAATGCGTATGCGTGTATGTGTTCGAGCGCGCGTGTGTTTGAACGGAAGCACACCAAATTGCCGATTCAATTATTGTAAATAATTAATCGTAATAATAAACAAGTTTCACGGTGTAATAAATCTTTGAAATGCTCATTGCTCGAAGAAGAAAAAATGAATTATCTTTAATGTAATGATTTTTATAATGGCGTGGTAAATCAGCAGATTATTTTTGTATGTAATTCATTTTTGTTTAAATCAAATATTTTCAAATGATTTGTAACACTTCGTGATCCATTTTATTATTATGATTAACATATTAATGAATTTATTAAGTCAATCAATTTTACTTGTAATATTACCTGATTGAGGTAGATATTTCTCTTCTTACTGGACATACTGTCTGTTATTGTTTCAATTTTTATAGACTTGATTGATTATACACTGGAACGATCTTTTTCATTTTTTCAGTGCCAGATTGCAAAAATGTTATAAAGCTGCGGAAAAAAATAAAATTATGTATATTATAGATACTGATAACCAATGATAAAAATTTTCTGTGTTGTTACAATATTGTTCATAAAACAGTGTATTACCCTAAGTAATGTTAGACTTTTATGAAAATTCAAATTTTGTCAATTTGATAATAAAGAGTTTCAGTAGTTTCCTTGTACCGTGAGAAGATTAGAATTGTGCAATTACATCCACTTTAATAATAATTATAAAAATATATAAAATCAACTTTCATTGTCAATACATTTTTTTAGATATAGAATTGTTTCTAATCTTGGCATAGATGTATTAAGTAATTAAATGTTTTTAAAATGAAAGTTGAAATAATCAGACTTTGATGTGATTCTTAAAATCTGCACGAATTATTAAATGAATGTTTTCCTTACTCTGGAAAGAAGTAAAATTAAAAAAAGAAATAAACATGATGGTAAAAAAAATGGTAATACATACATTTTAAGTTTACATGTTTCAGTATTATCTTGTAAAATAACAGATAACTTTTATAAATTTTGGATATTCTATCTGTGCGTTTAATAACAAAAAAAAAAAGAAAGAAAGAAAAAGAAAAAAATGCATCACTTAAAAAACACCTTGTGTTAGACTATATACAAGCATGTATTATAATTCTTCTAAGAAATCATATTCTGTCGCTTCTTGTATTTCTATTTATATTGTAATCTATCAACGCGCGCGTAACACTATATTCGGATATCCTTATAAAAATGATGGTTTCAAAACGAGAAGAAAGTATTTATTATTGGTCAACCAAATTATCTATATTTAGCATGTACATTGTTATGTATAATATATAAATTAACATTATAATTAACGTATGTGTATATGAGCTAAGTACACTTCTGCAAATGCCTATATAAATAATATTATGGAATCACAAAAGAAAAATTCGAATTAATTGTGTGTCTGTATATATGTAAAATTGTATTTTTTCAAATAACAGCATAGAAATATAACAATCGTTTAAATGGTTTTTTTGAAATATCCAATCTCACATCTCAGTCTGTTTAATTTCTCTCTTAACAACTCTGGATAATTTTAATCTTACAAGTATCTAGAACAAAAACAAAAAAAGAAAATAATGAATTAATTTAATTTTATGTTCTATTGAGAATTACAATTCCTTTATGAAAATAGAATAAATAAATGTACTTTTTATATAATTCAAGAATACTGCTTAAGTTTCTAAACAGTGCACAATGAGGGCTCATGCTGCTACTCGCAAAGAAAACATTTGCTGAAAACATTTGAATATTTCAGTTTATTTAATTAAAATATACAGATTTGAAACGTGATCACACATTTGTTCGAGTTCGCCTCTTTCAACCTACACTTAACCTGAGATAGACCACTATAAATTTCTGCTCATACGTTTCTTTGCGTCTCTGTTAAATCTTATTTCTTTCTTTCTTCGTTTATTTCGGCTCTCAGAGAAAATAATTAGTTTCTTTTCTTTTTTTTCCTTTTTTTCTTTTTTAAATTCGGGACTTATGTAACGAATTTTAAATCTACAAGCGCAGAACTAGACGGATCCTTTGTTGCTCGTCCACTTCTACATTTTATTTTCCTTGTTACTATTAGAATTTCTCATGTATATAAATAAAAGCTAGCAAAGGTGTTTTTTTATGTCTCTTATGAGCACAATCATCTAACTTATTTTTTTTAATTTAAATTATATCTACACATATATAGACGACTTACAAATATACGCGCGCTTTTATTTTACAATATGTATGTATATATATGTGTCTATATATTTATATATATTTACATACATACTTATAGATATATATCTATATGCATAGATAGTGCCACTTGTATCACATGTACCAAGAAGAGATCGTTCTTATTTTATATATCTCAGATTTTATACCTACCTCATAATATACATTTCTTTTTCATTTGGTATTTATATCTTCACTATGCAACAATGAAAAAATTACTTTCTTCTTGGTCCATGATATATGAATACACTTTATACATATATATATACAAACTTCAATGGTAACTATGTAGGCACGTGTCATTTTCTTTTCTTTTTATCATACATCTTTTCTTCTTCTTTGATATAATTATGTTTTTCTCTCTGTACTGTCTATGATGAAACATAAAAATATAAAAATATTGACAAATTTGTATAAACATATGTTTTCCAACGTTTTCATTATTTTTCTCTTTGTTTGGTCAAACAATCTTGTGGACGTAGTAAATTCTCTCGCATTACCACCGTACTATTTGTATAAAAAAAATATTCCAACAAATAAAAGTCAACTAAAAATTGTCTTACAAATAATCTTATTGTAAATATTAAATATCCTCTAACAATCTCTGCAACAAACATTATATTAGAGAACATATGTTGTATATGAAATAAAGTTGTAAAATATAGCTGAGAATTTACCGCCTCATTCTCCTTCTCTGATCATATTATTACTTCAACACGCATACAATTAAACTTTCAACCTAAATTATCTTGAAGTATGTTTTCTGATTACCCACGAATTTTAAATAATCTTAAAAACAATACCATAAAACATATATTCAAAATCGCATTCGCAATAAATGAAAAGGAAAAAAAAAAAAAAAAATAGAATGTGTTTCTACTTAATAATTTAAGCATAAAATTATACGAAAGATCTACCTCTCGATCACCGTTTCAACGATTTACATATCATATCTATTAACAGATGAATTCGTCATTTATACTCTTCTTTTCTTTATTTCTTCTTCGCCCTAAATATAATCTAAATTTTGTATCGCACAATAGACAGTCATCTTTTTTTTGTGTCGCTTCGTACCAAGATAGTCACTATTCAAAATTCGTGATTAGACGAACGATTAAATGCTTAATGAATAGAATAGAATCAACCTATCTAGTCTTTTTTCTTATTATATCGAAAGACTTTCTTAGACTTTGTGCTGCCATTGTATAAAGTTAAATATCAAAATTTAATGATTATACACGTTTCCTTTTTCCTTAACGCTTTGAGTGAATCTTGAACAGTCGTCACCATACTTGGCCAAAGCGAATCGCTGAATTAAATACGTACCTACGTATTAGATATCTTCATTTGTTTTAAATCTTACTGTAAGTAAATTACATTTTCTCTTTCAAGGATTCGTCCTTTAAAATTCATTCTCACGTAGAAGACTACAATATTTGAAGGAATCATTGGAAATAATTTTTACAAATCACACATACACGCTCTGTCAGTACAATCATTCACTACTTCTTTTGCTCTCAAGCTCATACATTTTATACATATGTTCACGTTCCTTTTTTTGTCTTGTTTCAAACTTCCTCTTTTATAATTAATATTTTAACAAGCTAGTCAAATACTAGAAAGCACAAATGAAAGAAATCTTTTAATATTTATTTGATATTTAACCTGGTATAAAATCTTGTCGGTTTTAAGAAATTGGGAATTTTTACGCCTTTCTAAATTTTGAACATTATACAAATATTATGACGAAAAAATTTATTTGGATCTTCAAACTGATTTTTTCTTAAACTATGTTTTTTGACTTGATGCCCAGAAGATTTTAAACTACTTAATACAAAAAATGTCAAATTTTTACAAATTATTCTTCACAAAATTATTCAGAATATAACATACAATCTTTTTAATATTTCAATTTATCATGTACTATATTGTAGAAAATTTTTATTTCAGTTGACAGAATTTTTGGTAGTACTAGGTGCCAACCGACTTTGTAATCTTAAATAATAAATAATATATATAAAAATAAAATAAATAACATTTCACACGCTTTAAAAAGTCTCAATACATTGTTGAGTAATTGTCAAATAAACAAATTTTTAAGTCATACTATTCTTTTCAATCCTACAAGGTGCTACGACTTTTTAAGAAAGTGGAAAGTGATAAATATGTTTAGTTGGCTTCCTGATGGAATCTATTCAAACGAATGAGCTAGCTATTATCGAAAGAGGAACATTGATTTCTGAAAATCAAAAATTGTTCATTACCACGACATGAAAGAAGAAAACGCTCACACGTGTTGGATAACAGTAAAAGATATCTGTTGGAAAAATTACGCACGCAATTTCTGGTTGATGTTCATTTTCTCAAACACGAAGAAACACGTTATATTATTCGAACGGTATCTACATTATTGCTAAATATCTTCCAATTTGTGAAACTGCGCAAATATGAAAAATACATCGACTTTTCACCCGTAGTGTGCCGTGGAAGTAGTAAAACACTACTGTGTATCGATAAGAAAATTGTTGATCTACTTAGTATCCTCACATACGCGATTACTTACTAGTAAATCGTTTTTTAAGAAGAAGTTAGAACTATACTAAAAATAGGAAACAACGAAAATCGTTGATAATTCTTCTTTACCTCCTCTTTTTCGCTTTTTTCGTTTTTTAATTTTAGTAATTGATTGGTCCGTAAAATGCAAACCCAATTCTGTCGAGATGTTTGGAAAATCGAGACAAGAGCTTGCCTATAGTATCTTCAAGTTTTAAGATAAAATGCAACAGTAGAAATGAGAGCATCTTTTTTTTTATTTTTCTCAGCTAGTTATCAAATCTTTCCATGGAGATGAAAAGCAAGGCGCGAAGTAAATAAAAATTTGGTGAGGGTAAGAAACGATACCCTGTTTAATGTAACAAGTAATGTAATTAACGTATGTTACCCTACCTCATTTTCCAAGGCGCTTAATGCGAGATCGCGAGCTTAATGATCTAGCACTCGGATTGTAAGGTGATTTCACTCTCTTGGCCATCCCGGAACTAGAGTTACATCCCGTATTCGTAGGATTAATTGTAGAACAAGCTCCGTTCCCAGTGTTATTGTTCGTTTGTTTTATACTGGATGGCAAGGAGGACCTTACTTTATTCGATTGTAGAAATCCATTATTACTAGAATGCTTCATTTTATTTGGCAAAGAGAGTCGACTTTGCTTTACTATTCCATACTGATGTACTAATTGTGGAGATATCGTGTGACCAGTTATGTCTACATTACGTGAACGTAGTGTTTTCACAGGTGTCGCCGCTATGGTATCTGACCTGAAGTGTAAAAAAAAAAAAAAATACAAATATGCCAGGTGAGAAATTACAAAAACAGTTTGTGTAAATATAAACTTGTTAGTAGACATGATAAAAAAAGAAAAAGAAAAGAAGCGTTCAAATGAAATGAAGACCAACCTGAGCCAACGTTGCGGGACATTCGTATCATCCGCAGAACCTATAATAGATACAGTTCGTTTTATCCTCCGCTCGTTATTCGATCGGTTGCTTCTCCCTTGATCCCACTCCCTTGCACTGAGACTAGCAACCCACAACTGTTTCAACAGACCTTTGATAGACGGTCTTCTGATAGCCTTCACGGGGGAAGCTTTCTTTCCCAAATTTCTTTGGAAGGTATTTAGCGACGACAGTCTTTCTTGTACAGGTACAGTAGTAGCACCAGCCGTGGAACGAGCAATATTGGAGTCCGTGGTAGGCCAATTTAAACTACTACTCGCATCCTTCGTGGCTTGATTTGCTGGATCATTCTCGTCGACTGGGTTCGGACGATCCTCTGAGCGCGTTCTTCTTTTAACGCATGGCTCTTGTAATATACATGACTCCTCGACCGTGTTAACTACATTCTGTGATATTGCACTGTGTCTTCGTTTAGTACCAATAGCACTACCGCTCGTTTTGTTCGTTGAATTTCTCACACCCTCCTCTATTGCGTTCCCCGCCACTTTTGTACTACGCGATTTAAGTCTAGAATTTACATATGTCTTCGTTTCTAAAGAACCTGCATCCACCAATGTATTTCGCGAATGAGCTGTTAAGCTGTGCCTTTTCGCGCTTCGAACATCCTTTCTCGAGGTGGAAAACAATGTCGCTTGTTTATGACATGATCCGTTCAATACATTAGCTTTTACTTCGTTCTCGTTAGAGCTAGTACTTTCCGGAACCATCTCATTGCACTCCGTAGAAGAGTGTGTACCATTACATTCACTAGAAAATGCACTTTGGTGTATCACATTTGAAACGATAGAATCGTTTTTCTTTTCTGCCTCCGATGACTGCCGAGATGATTTTGAATTTTTTTGTTCAGTTGATATATCGTGTTCTTTAATTGTCGTTTTCGGTTCCTCGATAGTTTCTGTCTTTTCCGCTGGAATTGCTTCGGATTTCGGACTATTTACTTCTATACTTTTTTCTAATATTTTATCGAACGATGATTCCACAGATTGAATGTTTTCATTTAACAAATTTTCTGGTATACTCGTGTGCGTTTCATTTTTTTGACACTCATTTTTCTCAACTTTTTCTATTGGTGTACATATGTTTTCAACATTTGATTCTTTTCTATTCTCCTGCATCTCCTCTGGAATATCTGACCTTTTCAGATCAACATTATGATTTATTATAGGAGAAGGCCTTGGTATACCTGGAGAGATTGGATTACAATTATGTCTTGTTGGAGCTTCTGAAAGTGTAGCT
>KQ435798.1:1404825-1419078 GCA_001276565.1 Melipona quadrifasciata | reverse complement strand
ATTTCTTTTTTTTACAGTTATAAAAAATATATTTTTCAATAATATATACCTCACTACGAGATGGACCTGGGGGATCTAACATCAATGTAACCACGCTTGTATTATCTGCACGTAATCTCTTTGATGACCACTTTTCTAATGCTCTATCCACAAGACTTTTTGAAGGATTTATCCATAGTTGAACATTATCAGCTTGCTGTTTAAGGTAGAAATTACAAACATATCTTTGTACATTTAATATCTTATTCAAGTTCCATCTAAACATACCCCATTACATGTTTGTTGAGAAGCAATGAGATGCTTTTCATTATGTCTATCTGCAGCTTGGACAATAGACACTGCAGCTTGAGGTGTTAACATATTCCACAAGCCATCTGTTCCAAAAATAAGACAACGATGTGATTCAACATCAATTGCAACTACTTTAACATCTGGTTCTGGAGACACTACAAATGTGTTTAATTCAGAGTTGTAACTCCAAAGATCACCTATGAAACAAGATTTTTAATTATTTAATAATTCATAAATTCTTGTGGATTTCTTTCTGACGTTTCAACAATAATGTAAGGCTGTTTCAAGAGTAATGTAAGAATGTACCTAAAGATCTAGCAACAGCAAGAAAGGGAATTTCATCTATATGTGTTGATCTTCGAACAGGCCCTTTGTGTCCAATGCGAGGTCTGTTCCAGACAACTCTTGGAACCCCGGATTTGCTAACAACTTTACCACCAGATTCGCGTATCCTCATCATTTCAGGACCACTCTCAGGCTTATGGTCCTTGGTTAAAGCTTCAGCACGCCACTGAGGATCACCATCTACTTGGTATCCCAGTATAATGCCAGAATCTCCCACGTGACCCAGGTAAATTTTGCCTTTGCGAATAAAGGCTATGCTAGCCGTAGTCCCAGCCGTGGATGGTAGTCCGGATGCGGTTCTCGGCCACTTGTCTGTCACAAAAGTACATTCTCGTCAACGTATATTTTCATGAAGAATCCCCATGGGAAATCACACTCTACGATACTTTGCTTCACAACGGGCAAATCGATCGGGAAAATACGAACGACATCGAATATTTTCTCTCAACTACTTTTTCATCGAGTTCGAACTTTCAGGTTAGCTCGAATTACATAACCTAAATTCTAACCTAATCGGGCGCAGGTGGTGGGGGAAATACGCGGGACAATGAGAGAAATTCTACAAAAAATGCCAAGCGCATCACGTTTTTCGATGAATATGTCGATGAGGCGGCGAGATTTGGCGGGAAACGGACAGAGGCGATGGAAACAACGGGGAGAAACAACGAAAATGAATTTTTTACCGAGCTCCCGCCACATCGCATAGTGTGTATTCACGTATCCGTCTTTGATGGCTCGAAGCACGTCCTCGTCACGATCGCTCCAAAAATTCTTCTGCTTGACGATAACGTTCATCAGGTGTTCCTTGGCGAAAGTAGCTGCCTCGCCGCCGCCGTGGCCGTCGAATATGCCGAAGAAGGCATATTCCAGATCTTTGTCATCCGGTGTCGACTGAAAGGCCACGCTGAACATGTCCTCCATGTACTTACGACCGCCCTGGTTACAGTGTCCGGTCACTCTTAGGTTAACCCCAATACTCAACGGCATGATGGTGCACGCCGGTGATTCGGGATGCCAACGAGACGAGACTCTACACCTCCTTTTTACTACGCACTCTTTCGACACGCACAAGGGAACGGAAGCCTCGTATTTACTGGGCAGGTCTGCGCGTAGCTCGAGCGACGCACACACACTCCAACGATCATGGCCCCACACAGCACAATGACGTTGCGCGCACCGGAGTAGGGCAGGAGGGGTCGTCCCCTCTACGATTTCACCGTCGCCGATGTGCCTACCACCACTATACCCCGACGTTTCTCGAGAATCTTCAAACCAAGCGTTTTCGAGCAAAGCAATTCATTTTGTCCTTTGATCCCTTTCTATAAACGCACCTCGTTAACTTGTAAAAAGCTGAATAGGTATCATGGAAAAAGCTATAAAAATATAATCTGCTACCTAATAGGAGTTTCTTCAAGCTGTTACTGATTAAACATTTCAGATTTTACAACTTGACCGTGCTTACTCTCTCGAGGGTCGGATTATTGGCAAATTTCTCAAGTTTGAGAGAAACATCGTTTTTAATATACATTCGACTCTTTTTCGTGAAATGTTCAAGCTGTTTCCTGTTCTCGAATAGAAAAATCGAAGTGGCAGAGTTTCAAATCGATTGGCGCGCAAGGAGTTCCACGCGGATGCCTGGAACATAGTATACATTGTTGATCCGTTCGATAATTGGCAAAATGTATCATGCGTACGTATTTCCAAGAGATAAGCGTTCCCGTTAGCTCGATTCTCATGAAGCATATGCTTTCCCCGACGTATGGGTCAACGATAATAATGGCCGCTCGATAATCACGATTGGACGATTCGATTTGGCCGCGCTTTGAATTCAAGCTGGGAAAAGCTAGATCTACTCCTTTGAAATTTCCAAAAACTCTCCGTAAACAGCAACTCGGTAACATTACCTCGGTTATATTACCCTCACCGACGACCACCACATGCAGAGCGGTATCGCGTTCCCCTTTCGTTTCAGCGTTTCCTGTCCATCCCCACCGTCATGGAAACTTTTACCACGTCCCTCTCGCCTCCAGCCCCTGACACAGGACCGGCCCATCAACGTCGTGGTGCTATTCATGCCGCGCATCTCGGCTCACGCAGTTGCTGCGTTGCCGCGTCTTCTCCGCCGAACCTGAACTTTCTTGTCCAGCTGGTGGACAAACTCTCGAGCACACTTTTGCAAAATCTTTTTCCAAATCATACGCCACGATCGTACATCGCCACAAACGTATGCTGCAACGCCCAAATACCTGGATCGTTATTTTATTACAATTTTTGTTACAGGAAGTCAAACTGGGATAAGGTCGAATGATATGAAAAATGCTTACTGGAGCGTGTAACATTTCGATCGTTTCCAGATTTAAGTTTCCCTCGTCGTTTGAATATTCGCATGTTTAATGATGTAAACATGTGTCATACGTTCGTAAGGTATACTTGGAAATAGACGAAGTATTGTTGTTGAAGAGTAATGTTGCTGTTACATTTTCAGGTTGTTTCGCCAAGAGGCGAGGAAATGAAAGCGAAGTGGAAAGCAAACATTCTGTTTTGTCAGGCTGTGGAGTTATCTCTTTCCAAGAGCAAAACACGGGGCACGTGTTTGAACTTGTTCAGCCCGCGACTGGCAACGCTGCGCTTCGTTCAAAATAGCACTCCCAGCTGGCGGCTTTCGCTTAATATCCGATGGGATGTGGGATAGTTTGATGGAAACTGTTTTTTGACTTTGTCGCAAACGCAGAACTGATTTCGTTGACATTTTGCTTTGCGATTCCATTCGTCTAGCCAAAAATCATACTCAACAATTTTTATGATTTGCAAGACGATCGGCAATACGGTCGGTATGTGTCATTGATTGCATCATCTCGAAAAGATGGCTGTTCTTTTCTGCTTGGAAACAGTTATGCGGAAACACGCCAATCAGTAGTTAAGCTACTTCTTTCTAACTTGTCGTTAATTTCAGCAATTTGTTAACTAACTAGAGGAATAGTTGGCGAAGTATTTTCATTGCTGAAGTTTCATTGCTGATTGGACTGCCGTTGAATTAATAAATGCAGCAATTTTAAAAGTAAATCTAGTTTGAAAGTGTCAAAATAGCTGTTGCGCTACCATCTACCGACGATCGGCAGAATTACCAAAAGATGCGGACAATAAAAACGGGTACAAAAATAAACGCATAACTAAATAATTAAAACTGCTTTTTGCAATTTACAACTGAAATGCGATTAATTTTTCTTTGCAAGAAAATTATATATATTACAAATATTGAACAAAATTTCAGTCAATACTGAATATTTTTCAAAATATGTAAATATATCTACTATACTGTGACACAAATTTTCATTTAACAAGAAAATTTCATAAATTTTGGGATGAAAATATTTTTATAATATGCGGTATATTATCACAATAGTTTTATAATAATAATAATGAATTTTATGAACGCATTTAATATAATTTGACATACGATTTTATTTAAATGTTTATCGATTAATTGAGTAATTAGCTACTGAAAAATTTTTGCAAAACAAAAATTTACAGATTTCGTATTTTATAAATGTCTCTTTATAGCGTGATCATCTCAATGTTACAATACATTTAATGTTACGCGATTAACTAATATTAAAACTATTCATTTTTGGTATTATTCACGAAATATAGATATAAAAATTTTAAATTTATTTCCAATGTGACCAGCCAAATGATTCAGAAACCTTCTCTGAAACAAGTCGATGCAGGTTCAATCACGTTGAAATAGATATACCTAACGACATCTTTAAAGCACTTGTGTGTTACTAAGCCAAGCCGAATGCATCGATTGTGTCAGAGAAGATTGCTTGATGACGTTTGTTTCGTGATGCAGTATAACAATCTTTTATTTAAAGTGTCATTCAATTTGCTATTACATGTTGATTCTCTTTGAATCTAATTTTTCTGTTTATATATATAGTGTACATATTGTACACTGAAGTAAACTGAACATTGTACTTGAAATTTAACAGTACAGTAACATATAATATTTTATGACGAATAACAAATATATTATATTAGTAATAAAGTATAAGTGAAAATATTTCTTAATTTTTATTTTGTTTTGTACATTAGTATTTGTAAGCGATAAGAAAAATGTCACTGACAAGAAACAATATGTAGAAAAGGATAAAAATATTTTATAATTTCTCACTGGATTTCGTAGAAACTTAATAGGAAACCAAAGTAATGGCAAAGTATGTTAGCTAAGAAAAGTACGTATAAATGAAAAAAAGATCGAAAATTAAATATGTAATCTCTTCTACAAAATCCTATCTATTTACTCTGTATGTGTATATATATAACAAAGGTATAGAAATATTCCTTGCCTTTTTTTATAGTCTATGTACTAGACATGGAATGAAGATGTCATATTAGACAAGGAAAGAAGACATGTGTAAGGATAAATACATTTACCAACTTGTATTGTAACGCCAAATACTTTCAACATTATTGGGAACACATAACACTAGTGGAAGTTCTATCACATAAAAAGTTTTTTTTGTTAGATGGCATTACTTTGTTCATTGGCACGATGATATTTTCTCAGGTAATTAATACGTTAAAAGATTTAACTAAAAACTTTAAAAACCAAATCTTTTATTTCATTGTTCAATTTGTGTAATATAATTTTAATATCAACACATTTAAAAAATGTGTAATATAATTTATATTGAGCAAAATTTTAAAGAAGAAACTTTTTTAAGTAAAATTTATAGTCTGAATGTACTATACTACAAAGTACACAATATAAAAACAGAATCAGACTTAAAATTACAAAAAATTTGTAAAACAGTCTTGCATTTTCTTTAATCCATAACCAAACATTCAAGATAGTAGTCATATTATTTTTCATAAATTTTGGTAACATGTCTTTTTTCTTTGTCTAATTTGGTAACAAAATACTATTTTTCTTTTCGTGTAAAATTAACTATACATGTATCATGTAAGTCTTAATTATAAGAAGATATCTTAAATATTGTTTGTAAATTTGTTGACATAGAAAAAATTAAATCTTTTGCGTCAAAAATTATTTACTTAATATCTTCCACATCCTGCACAGAAATGTAAAATTTATTAAAAAATTTTCAAATATAATTATAAATTGAGATTCAATATAATCTATAAAATTTTACCTCTTCCCAAAGGCAATTTAATCGGTGCACTGTTTTTTCTATGAATTTGAGTACCTCGTCCACCTATATTAAAATATATAATATTAAAATATCTTCTGTAAATTATAAAAATATCTTCTGTATAGAAATAAAAGAAACTGATTTTTAAAAGTAAATATTTTACCAATTGGTGGGAAATTGACTTTGTTTAGTGGATCAACAATTTCATCTATCTCATTAAGAGCTTGAGCTGAAAATATCAATTATATTATATAAAGTATCAGTTATATTCAGTCAGTATAAAAAGTATGAAAGTATACTTACCCACTGTTTTAGGCGCACGTAACGGTCGCATTGGCATATTTAACTAAAAGTACAAAAAACAGATTATTTTCAAATTTCTTTACGCATTAATTTCAATTAGAGTTTATTTTAGGATATGAAAAATTACTGATTGAAAACTATTTCCTGACAACAACTTGTATAATTTTTCCGAGTACTACAAAAGAATGCAGGAACCAATAAAAAATTTTTTTTATCATTCTTTATTTCAAAACAAAGTTTAATCGCGATTACTTTAATGTTAGTACTCACAGTTGCGGTATTTATTTGAGATGTACTGGGTTCAACTCTATCTATAAATGTATCCGCATTCCACCGACTTAATTCTTCTTTATCACTTCGTTGAGACATTTCATTTTTATGCTCCATAAATACCTAATCATAATGAGAAAATTTTGTACTTGTCAGAATATGAAATCACCTATTACTATTTACGCATTTTCATATATAATAAAAATTAAAAATTTAATACCCACTTCATCCACTTTAACAGTTTGCTTTCTCTCGATATTCAAATTTTTTGCACGATAGTCGATATCATAAATTTCATTTTGAATATTAATGTCGCAGTACTCGTTGTATGGACGATGCACGCCTTCAATCATTTTTATATCTAAATATTCACAACAATAATCGCATATTGTCAAGCCCCATCGTGTTACTATCGATTTACTACAATATTGAGTAACATCTATAATTTTATGGAACTAAATGGAAACCAAGACAAATTGTTATTAAAGATGTTATATACTATAAATGATTGGGAATACTTTTTGTATATATACTTCACACTCAAAGCCATGGCTATCGGAGAAATAATCTTTGGCAAATTGATGCTCAGCAATTACAAGAGGCAGACTGCAGGAGCCTACTTTCTTTACAGCAGCATTCCTCATTTCTCCAAATAGCGCTTCTATCGAATAAATTAAATAGTCCTCCAAACATCCCCCTAAAATACAATTACAAATTAGAATAATATCTTTTCAATTTTTTTATCTCTATGTTATGAATTAAATCTTTATATTTACTGCCGTCGTCAATCATTTTCGTTAGCAATGATTCTACAGCAGGGTACAAGTCTTTCAAAGTAAATAATGGGGGATATTTATTTCCAGTCTTCCTAGCATCCAAAAATCTGGTGAACTTATAGTACATAGCTGAAAAATCTTGTTCTCCTTCTTCTAAATCAATAGGAATCTGATGTGTTTGCTGGCTAAATTCTATCGCATCTCTTCTCCAGCCTAAAGGTATTTTTGCTTTTAACAATTCGTGGTACATATCTTCAATGCCATTTTCTAGACTAAATTCTGCAACTGCAAATTCTGCAGGGAAAAACTCATATTTGTTGATTCCTATATTTCTTTTGCAGAACCAATTTGTATGTATGAATAGGAATTTCAACTTTGGCAAGTCTAATAAACGATAATAATAAGCGTTACACAATTGTTTGATATTTCAAACAAGAAAAGTTCATAAAATTCAATATAGAATACTTACTGTTATGCATTACACCTAAGGAGACAATAGATTCTATGTACCTAATCATATTTTGGTGAAATTCCTGTTCTTTCTTTTCTTGTAACTCCAGTGCAGCCAAGCTCTCTCCAATTACAGTTTTCTTCACATTGTGCCCTCCCTTAGTCTTATGTTGTTTTGCTTTGGCTCTATACATTTCCTTTTCGTATGGTGGAAGATTCTGTGATAATATAAAATTACTCATAAATTATTGAAAATCATGCATTTAATATATGAATGTTACTTCATACATAGTGCCATAAAAAAAAAAAATAGTTTGGTCATTTCCTTGTTAATTATTCTATCATTAACGTGCCTGGGTTCCTTTGGATCCACCCTAGATGCAAATTGTTTATTGTTTATACGTGTTAAAACGGTAACGAAATTATCATTTCCCAAGGAGTCAAGAAGTTATCGTTTTTTCTCTTGATTAAGGGGTGATGGGAGAAACATAATTTTATAAAGGTGTACATTAGAATCAAATAAGCCCGGCTACTTGTGACCTTACTTTTTCTATTAGTATAAATATTTATAGTATTATCGACATACATCTCGAATATCATTTTCTACGTGGCTATGTAGTTGCATTACGTAAGTGCTTCACGGAATACATTTCTGAATTAGAAAATACACATTAAATTCGATTATTTTTTATTCAAAGAACGTGTTCACTTGAATTATCGAATCGATTTGTTGAAAATGAACGCATCGAACATATAGAATGTATGTGTGTATATTACCTTCCAGTCATCGCTGCAAGCCGCCGAGAGTTCTCTCAAGTTTTTTGGGGCAGATATACCCCAACGTTCTTGCTGTTTCGCCCAATCGTGCATAAAGAAATAGAATGCATTTTTCGGCATTGTGAGTTAAGATACCACGTTTAACACACCGCTTCAACGTTACTACCACTCTTTTTTTGTGCCGCACAAGTAGTTGACATTTGTTGACAGCGCCCTCTTCAAATCTGAGGAATTACATACGTTCGAAATTTGAATAATAAAGAATGGTTTGAACTAAATGATTACAATTAGAGAATTACTGCAAATAAAGTATAGGTTATAATACCTTGTAATCGTAAATCATAGAACTGTATTCCGCAATATTACGATGCCACTAATCCAAATGACAGTTTTATAGTAATCAAACAATTATTTTATCAAATATAATCAAAATAATTATTTAACTTGTCGCGAATAATTTAATTGCTTAACTTAATCGCGAATATTGGAAATAATTTTATATTGCTCTGTAAAGTTTATTTAAATAAAGCAAGAAAACATCATAAAATGTAGCGTTATCTCAGCAGAATTAAAATCAACGCCATCTGCGTTTCTTCAATCGTTCCGCCGAGGAATTCGTTTCCGATAAATCGATGCCAACTTTCTTAAAACTCACTAACAATAGAAAATCTGTAAATTGATATTTTATTTATTTATCACCATAGAGATGTTTATATTATTATATATATAGCTGACATCAAACATATTAATTCATTCTTCTTTCGTACTTCTTTCAGATATTTTGTTACAAGTTACTTTATTATTTGATATTAAATATATTATTTTATAAAATAATATGGAGTAAATTATTTGTAGTACTATGAATGAAATAATTATCATCATAGTACCTACAAAAAATGTAGGTTTGTAAATAAACAGGTAAGGATGGAAAGAGATGGTAAGGATGCGTAGAAGGAGATGGAACTGGGGTAATGGAGTAAAGAGTGGTAAAGATAGGAAAGTGAATGGTCTGATGCGTTTCGTCTCGGAGTCACTGCCTAGACTCATCAGTGGGGGCTGATGGCAGCGACTCTTATCCCAGACGCCTGTTATTGTAACTAAACCTACTAGGCTGGTTCGCAACCCATCCTAGCGGGGTTCCGCCGCACACTCTGCTTGCTTAAAACGTCGAAGATTGGTAGGACATCGACGCTAGGCGCGCAGCCACTTGCGGCTTGTGCTAGTCAAGTGTTCGAATCTCGTAGTCGAGGAATCGTAGGTCGCTACAAAAATAAGCTGTGTGCTGCCATCTGTTTGAAAACGAAAGAACCCGAGCATAAACAAGGAACGCAATGGCGCGAAAAGAAGACAGATATATGTACACGTAGTATGATAGACAAAGAGAGCATCAGTGTGCGACAAAGACAGCAATAACAATTAGTTCCACATTTTCACCGCTACGCGGTGATAATGTTTCGATGTACGTTTGAATTTAAATTTTATTTGAAAAGTGGAAAGCGGAGGGCGTTAGTATCTTCCGCGTTCTTAATGGCGTCGAATCTGTTTGAATTTGCGTTATTAATTGTGAAAATTGTTTAGAAAAATGACTTCTACTCGTCGTAAATCTTTCTCAACGAGTGACTTAAAGGTATATTGATCTGTAAAATTGTACAGTTTAGTAGAAAGTATCGATAATTTCTCTTCTTTCAATAATCGTCATTTTGCATGAAGGGAATGTTATACCTACTTCGTACATTGAATTTATTGTTTACATTTTTATAAATTTCTCTGTCGTAGGTTTAACACGATCTAAATGGAGCGAGCCAAGGAAGAATTAAGAAGAGTAAAGTAGCTGTTAATTAATGAAGTGAGAACTATCGGCATAGGACCAGAGTATTGGTGAGTCGAATTAAATTTTGTGCATATATAAATACAGATGTATGTACGCGAAGTATTGAAGATAATACATATTGAAAATTACCAAATTTCTATTTACAAGAAAATTAATTGAACAAATTAATTCGTAAACTTTAACGACCATATGTTTACCTATACTATTTGCCTATAACTGATACGTTTATAAATGTAGTCTATACTGGTTCATGTCTGATCATCAGGAAAGAACCATACATTTATCTACACTACTTGTTTATATCTTTACTATGCGCTGACTCATGTTACTTGCTCATGCCTAACCATACGTTGACTCATGCTACTAGCTCATATCTGACCAAACGTTTACCTATACTCGTAATTATACGCGATATGTACGTATATATAACTAGGTTTACATATTTAAAGAAAAAATAAGTGTAAAATCTGTCTGAATCGGTACGATAGGATGTGACACAAAAAAGGTAACGGGCAATAGAGTGCCACAAAATCGTGGCCGAAAAAACACATTATGTATATGTCTATTCATATATCTCGTCTGCGTCTGTGGCGATGTGTAGATATGCGCAGGTGCAGTATTGCCGACTGAAGAAAAGAACATTATCACCGTTCGATAAACATTACATGTATTTCCTACTTCATTAACATATTTGTAGATAAAAAAGAAAATTTCTACAAATTAACTACAAAATATATTTTATCAACAAGTTTAACAATCAAGATGGATAATAATAACGACTTTTAAAATTTATTTCGAACATTATAAATTAAATACATACAATGATCATAGGAGGTGTGACTTTACTTATATTCGCAAAAATATAATATCTACTGTTACATACATATTTAACAGACAATTCTCGAAACATTAATTTGCGAATCTCTGTTTGATATTATTTGTTGTATAATCCAATCTTTCGCATCGTAGTTTTCCTTACTTTCTACATCTCGTGATCTCAAACGAACATCAACAATGATCCTTTATAAAGCGGTTTCTCTTTGTTGTCAGAAAATTCCAGTATTCCCCCTTCCACCCTTCGTGTATTCGCAGTGAAAACTTATGATTTGTAATTCAGTCCACGAACGCATAAAGCGGGAATCTCATCGCGGCTCTTTTCACCGTATCCTAATTCATTCTTCTATTGCAAATTCATCCCGGGGAAGAAGGGGGGGAAAAAAGAACCCCCGAAAAGACGATTAATTGAATTAATTTTTTGTAAAGCAGTTAACGTCCGATAAATTTCCCAATCGAACGTGGCTATAGATTCTCGTTCTTTTCTTTCTCTCTTTCGGTTCCATCGAATAATCGGACGATTAAAATATTCCGATTGGAATATTTTATTCCTCTTTTTCTCTCTTAATTGTCGATGGAAGTTAAGCTCGTTATCGATTCCATTAAATATTTCACGGAGCAGAATGATTTCGCTGCTCGTTTATCGAACGTGAAAGACGTTTTGAAGAGGAGGCGAACGAGTGATTATATCTCGGGAACGAGGGATCCTCGCGGCGCCATTTAACAAACCGATGAAGTGACGCCAATGAAAATTTAACGATACTTTTTTGCTAACTCTAAGAACGAGATAACAATTTATCACGATATATTGTAAGCAAAAAATAACGATGAAAAGATATTCGAGCGAAATTTGAAAATTTGAGAAGCTTACAATTCTTTCTCAAAGTCGAACTTTTGGCCGGTATTTATTTTTATTAATCGCCATTACTAGTGAAACAATGAAACTCTATATATTGCGTATTAGACGTGTATTTGTGGAATAATGCGTTAATAGTATCTTGAAATCCAACAAAGTCCAATACAGAACGAATTCATTTCATTGCATGCTCTTTGTAGAGGACACAATCCAGGCAGCAGTATAAACATTCTCACGATGTGGACCCAGGTGACAGTATCGACAGGGCCACGAGGTAATCGTCAAAAACTTCTCATAAACACCGCAAGATAGCTTTCCGACTCCTTGAGGGGAAAGGACATAGCGAGAGTTAGGGAATAAAAGAACCAACGCGTCAACACAGTTATCCGCAGTTTATTACTAGGTGGGCCACGTCTGGTGAGTCCTCCCGGCGTGTGCAGCCTACTTCGCTCTCGCGACAAACGGACAATAGAAATAATTACCCTCGTACACTGTCTTCGTATACTCACGCATCTCTGTATTATTATTATCATTATATATATTTTTATTAGTGTAAAATAAAGGCCTTTAAACACTAAACTCTTCCTGCCATCGGGATATGTATGTACACAATCGACACGATCATTGTTCACCGTTGCGTCAAATATTTCAAATATTTCAAATACTTTGTACTATCACTACCAAGGTTCTTTGCTCGAGATCCCAATTTCTGATCCGCAGTTTCGTTTCGTGCAACATCGTTAAGAGAAGTATTAAACACCCTTGCGTCACAGGGAGCGTATCGCGCTCTTTCAAGCGCCTGCACGTACCTTTCTAGGACGCTCGTATGGTTGTCTGTAAATGGCCTGCTTCCGACGGCCATTTTCTCAGTTTAGCTCGCGTGACGCTTTGTCGAACGTCGTAATGGAATATCGAGAGGCAATAGGAAGATAGGGGGAGGGGGGGGGAGGGGGTGAGACAATGGGCTTCTGGCGTGTATGAGACGCGTCAACTGCCTCGTGAAATCGTTCTAGCCGAGTTTAGGTTAGGTGCTATTACGCGAGTGCCTTAATGATTCCACTGACTTTCACAAAGTCGCACACTAGAATCCTGGGAATTTTGTCGTACACCGTATGTGGAACACAGTTAACGATCATTTCGATCACGTCACCCGAAAGTTAGCGAGAACTGACTGAAACGAGACTCATTCGTAATCCTACTATGAAAGTTTAATAAATAATATTTCATAGACTCGGTACATGAAAATTAATAGTAAGAATTAACTCCCAAAGTGTTTGTAAACAAATGAATTTCTGCTATACGCGCGTATACAATATATATATATCCGTATATTTCCAAACGAACAAATACAAATTAACAATCTCTATTCTAAATATACAAGACTTCTCTCTAAATCGTTACAGTTTTTGCAGCAAACGTGTATACGTGTACGTGTGTATATATATTTTCAATTTTTTCCTTTGCTTTACACATGAACCAGTTCCTTTCACTGGCAAAAAATAAAAAGAGGAGAAAGGAGAGAAGGAAAAGAAAGAGGAGAGGGAAGTCGTCCCTTCTCTAACGGAGAAGAAGGTTTCCTAATAGAAAGCGTGGAAAGAGAGAAATATCGACCCTCTGCGGATTGTCGCCGCGCGAGCAAGCACAAATAATTTACGCGGTTTTACATTCACGCGAAAGAATTACATTTGTATTAATGCCGTTTAATACCGGGTGCTTTCGATTCGAATTGGAAATTGCCGGATGAAGTCTACTCGCCGGCGGGCCGTATAACGGCACAGCAAAAATTCCAGTTATCTCTCCGACCTAACCTAAAACGAAAAGGGACATTTGTGTAAATTTGTTATTAAAATCGTGGCCGCGGCTCCGGCGTAGTTTTTCCACGCGGAAAATTCATCGAGGAAAGAAGCTTTGTCGGAATAATCGCTTCCTTCTTTTCCTCTTATCAGTTTTATTACAGTCAGTTTTAGATTACAAGGAGCACTCCATTGTAGATGTAGCATAATTAAACGTATAGATATAGTAACGTTAAATGTAACATGGTACGACAGTATCGACGTTGGATATATTTTAAGACAAATTTAGGTTAGTCTTGAATTATTAACAATCCCTATCGAGCAAAACACAAAACCCGTAAAACAAGTTAGATTTGATTTAAATCGAGTTCAGGCATCAAATGGATTCACTTTCGAATTTAAATTCGATTTAAATCTGATTTAGAATTAAATTAGAAGTTCGAATTGAATTCTGTTTAAATAGAACACGCGTGTTTCTTCGATTTAACTTCAGTTTTACATTAAATTTCATCGAGACTTGGATTAGGTTAGATTATTATCTCGCCGAAATTCGCTTGTGGATCTCAGTTTC
>KQ435798.1:1384956-1404740 GCA_001276565.1 Melipona quadrifasciata | reverse complement strand
ATCTCAGTTTCAGACTCACGCCTCCACGCGTTATTACGTTTGAATTATTCCCGATGTCACCGTCTTTCCGATCTTTCCGAGCCGTATCTCAGTTTCACTGTATTTTGTCATTCGCGAAATTTTGAAATTCTCCCTCCCTCTTCCGAGGAGGGGAAGAAAGAAAAGCCAATCTCCTCGCGAGAATTTTCCTCCCATATTATACCACATATATCTATTTGATTTCTCGTCAAGAATAAATTCTGCCGTTGGGTGGAGGAGAATCACCACGCCGGAGATTACTTTCGAGGCATCACTGCTGGTTAATCTTTTTTAAGCCGCAAGAAAGTTTCTGTTCCTTACGTTGCCGGCGCTCCCCACGGGCAGCCGGTTGGATTCCATTTCGCACGATCGATTTTCATTCAGCTGCAGTTGCTCGGGGGCTTCGGTAATTAATTCGTTGAATCTGGTGGCCACTTGCTTCCATTTCACCAGATCGGCCGGCTGTAACGGCAGAACGATCGATCAGCTGGTGTTAAAATTCTCGTCGATCTGCATCGCGAATTCGTTTCCCGGCTGTTTCTGGCCCCTCTTTCCATCAATCGACGATTCCACTCCGCTCGAGTGGATCTCAAGAATTAATACAGCTCCTCGCGTTAAAAACGCTCGCGAGCAAGAGAGGATTACAAATGAATTGAATTGCGTGAATTGTAGGTTTCTATTGAATTATGAATGAAGCCGTTACTAACTTATTAATAACAGCGATTTTGCAATAATTTATACTTGCTTCGGGTGCTTTCGTTTCTACAAATGATATTTATTGTATTTATTATCCATTTATAAATGAACAAATTGACGATGGAATAATAAGACTGGATTTTTCTTTGTTGCTTTGTAACAAGAGAATTGCTAATTTCGTAGAAATTTAATAGAAATCGAGTACAGTCAATTTCCACAATAACTGATAAAAGATTTATTTGTTATACATGAATATTTTGTTGGTCTACATAGCGCTATAAGGGTCAGTAATGCGACACTTAGCATTAACTACTCCAACTGTGCACAATAGGCAAGGGACAATCAATCAACTTATACTTTTTAAAACAGACAAGAACAAACAATCGAAATTTATAGAATAGAATAAATAATTTATATAATTTTTTAAATCGTTCATTAGTACGAATTTTATTACTCGTTTCATCATTCTATAACGTGATAAATATTCTTGATAATTATTATAAAACAGCCATCTGAATAATTATTAATTGTTACACCAAAAACAATAATAAATAACTCGTAATAAAATTCCAATTCGATAGTACAATCGACTCGTGAGTGCGTTCACCTAACTAAAAGTCGTATATCTTCTTTTAAACTACTCGAGAGATTAAGAGAGCGATGCATAGTATGGCACAGGGAAGAATAATACGAGTACAAGGTTTCGTGTTTAAAGGATGAATCATGGAAGGACGAATGGAAGTTGAGGTAGATGAGAAAGAGAAGGTTTTGTCTCGGAGTCACTGCCTAGATTCATCATCAGTGGGGCTGATGGCAGCGACCCTCCTTCCTCTTCCCTTACCCAGACGCTTGTTGCAACTACCCCGCTAGGTTGGCCCCGGTCACCCATCCTAGCGGGGTTCCGCACACTCTGCTTGCTTAACACATCGAAGATCGGTAGGACCTCGGCGTTAGGCGCACAGCCACTTGCGGTTTGTGCTAGTCAGTGTTCGGAACTCGTAGTCGAGAAATCATAGACCGCTACAATATGTATATAGAAGGAGAAAATAGATCCTGATAGCACGTTCAGGGGCAATTTGACACTGGTTTTGGTCGTGGTAGCCAGTGTCAAACACGTCCAGGATCAAAGGCTAGCCGCCTTAAGAATACGCTATGTGTATATATATATATATATATATCGTACATTTACCGTCAAAGTGAAAAAGACTGGGAGCAGTGCAATCGGAAGCGGCGAACCACGCAGCTCTGATCTTTCGGATGGAGGGCCAGAGAGGGTCAGGTGTCTCAGTAAGTCAAGAAGACCTGCAAGAAGCTCTCCGTGACGGCCACCGACATCCTGTCGTATCAGTCCTAATGCGTCCTTGGCGATCATGTGAGCGGTCACTCCAGGATTATCAGCTAATATCGCGAAAATTTATTATTCAATTCCTCGATTCTCTCTTGTTTAATTTTATCCCATCATGCCGTGTTAATCGCGAAAAAACTGTTCTTTGCGAAGAAATTAAAAAAAATATTGATATGAATTTACTTGTCAATATCGCACCATGTTGTATATTTGATACTTCAAATTTTATTCTTATAACATTCTATGGAAACCGGAAAGGAAAAAAGAAAGACGCGGCGTTGCAATAAAATCTCGTAGTAAAAATGGTTTGGCAATTTCTTGTTTGCTTCTTTAACGAGCATCAGCTGGTTTTTAATTACCAGTAGGTATCACGTATCACGTATCACGATCTCTTACAGCATAGAATATCATGTCGAAACGTGACCATTCGAGAACACGGGAACATGAGTCCACATTGTTTGCAAATATTTGTGGTTGGGTAACGCGAAGAATTATTACTTAACGCCGTTGTGGCTGAACTCGTTAATTTTATTGACAACGCGTATTGTTACGCTGCAAACAGATGTGCTGCGTTGGCGAAGATTTGTTACGTTGTATATCTAATACAATAACGTAACAACAATTCGAGAATCGCTCTAGTTTCACGGCCTTGGTCAAGTAGGATTAATTTCACGTGGAAATGATCTGATCTATAAACTGTCGTACCTATTTCTTTTTTTAGGGATTTTTGTTTTGCATAGAACAAAAGGACGATTGGATTTTTCTCTTTGGACTTTTATGATTTATGTATCTCTCTTTATTTCTTCGTAAAAGACACTTGACATCTTTCTCTTCCTAGGGATTTTAATTTTTACCGGATTTGGAAATGATCAGATTTCACAGTTTTCATTCGATTTCTGTATATTTTATATTTTCTTAAAATTGTTTATCAATGGTTTCAATAAAAATATCTTTTTAAATATGGAATACGCGTATTTTTGCGTTCCCACTTGAGATTTCGTGATATCCTCTAATGAGATTCACCGGTTAATCTCATCTCTTTTTACGACGTCTAAACGGAGACTACAACAGTTAATTAAAAGCCAAGCTTACTTTTAATTAAAAAAGGAACGTATAATTTGAAAAAAGTCCAACGAAATATAGAAAATTCAAATGCAAAAAGGAAGACTTTGAAAATGAAATGTAATTTCCACTTTAACTACAAAACCAGTTCTGAAAATTAAACCAGAACTTAAAATGTTTAATTTCACTACGTTCTGCCGAAAGCAACGAGTAATTCTACTATTGCTGAACAATCATGCTTAATATTGCCCAGAATCTCTCGATTCGTTAATTCACTTCGCAACAATGAGCTTTAAACGAGACGAAGGCCTAGGAAGTTTCTAGTTACCAAGAAGAAGTTGCTGGACGTGGTGGGGCATCACCGGTTTCTTCAAATGGCTCAAGAATAGCTGCAACGCGGCTGCGCATTCCAGAGCCGCGTCGTTGTTCCCTAAATGAGGTTTCTCCCCTTTCTTCAGCGAATTTAAAATTCGTCTCCTAAGATCGCGGCGGCCTGCACGCCGGAACAGGCCTTCCTCCCTAGCATCTTGAAACCAGAAAAGAAAACCAGTCCTCTGAATTATTTCAACTAAAGCGGCCATGCCGCGCGCGAGTTACGAGAACGAAAGAAAACAAATACACGCACTCGCTGCCCGTGCTCATAATCATTTTCTACTTTTAATATATTCAAAACGTACGATATGAAAATTAATTTAAGAATCGCGTTGTTAGGATTTTGCTCATTTTGCTCATTTCATGACAACAAAAGTCGCATTTGTTTGGTGAATATCTTACGTTCTTTCAGGAAGTTGATAATCTGCTTGACCGATTGTAGCGATTTCTTCGATATTATGTCGTCGTCTGTGTCTTGTCTGCGAAGAAACATTCGGTGGATGAGCATTCGCCATCTGCATATATATTAGTTATATTTTCTTCGTTTTATATTTAATGCAGTCCGACATTGCTGCGCTCCGGATATTAATATTTGACTTAAATATGAATACCAATCAATATTTTTTCGATATACGTACCGCTCAATTTCACTACTCGGAGGAAAATTCAAGGCTGAATTTTAATACCAACCGTTATGCTATTTCACGATCGAAAGAGATGAAATAAAATTCCCATTTCAGTTATCCCTGACAGCTGTTGCAAGTCTATTTTTAAAAATTATTTTTTTAAATCTATTTTCTTTTTTTTTTTTAACTCTGTTTGATCGGCAAAGAAGAATTTTTCACCTCAATTAAAGTACAAATTGGAAGGGGCAGCGAGACAGTGGTTGTAACGCGCAACGTTTACAGGTTGTAAACGTAATTGGGCAACGGAAAACGGCAATTAGTGTAATTGTACGGGTCGCCACTTCGAAACAAATATTCACGAAACGAGAAACAGAGGCGGCCTCGTATTTCATTCTCGTCACTTTTGTCAACGACTGGCAAACATCGCCAGCGGCTGGCAAATAACGCGACAATAAATTATCGGGTTATTTGTTATTATTCCCATTCTGACGACACCGACACGCATCAGAAATTTGAATTTTTGTTTCACTTTTTTTTTTTTTTTTTTGCAAATTTATGCAAATTTGCGGCACTTCGTGAAATCTACCGGAACGAAACCCACAACGAAATCTTATTTTTCTTTCGAAAATTGTGAAATTTGTAATTGCGCGCGCGCGCGCGTGTGAGTCGAAGCAATTTGTGAAATCAAACGTGTGATACTTTTAACAAACAAGCGGTCCAACACTTCCGTTCGTTGGATCATCGCCGCTTTCGTACAGAGGGAACAAGCTCTTCATATTTTACTTTGGCGGTTTATACTTGTACGTTGCACCATCGTAACACTCGCCTCGGCCATGAAAAAGCGGATCGAGGTTGACTCGACCTCAACCAGTGAATCACCGAAGCGTTTTCATTTCCGGGCTACGTAACGGAAACGCGAGGACCCTGACGCAACGAGCAGGAAGTGTAATGTCCTCGTCGAATCTGTAGCTTATAAAAGCGTCTGGAGGAGCCGTGGCATTTAATAACCATATAAGCATGTTCGAACGATCTCTCAGAGGATTTATTCTACTCTCCCTGTTCGTGAACGCGATCGCTGGATCGCCGTGGGACGAAGACGAGCAAACGAGAAACCTTAGGCATGCTTCCTGTCCCTCGTGTCGCCGAGAGCGGCCAGACACACTGGTCTCATGGTAAGAATTCCTCGCGCTTCTTTTTTTTTTTTAATTCTGTCCTCCTTGAGATTTCAAATTCCACGAAATTCCCTTGAAAATCGAAGAATCACATGTTATAAATGTCATAACATTGGATAAAAAATTTTCAAACTATTGCACCAACCAAAATAGCCAAGTAGCATAACAATTCATCTTCGTTGCTCCGGACTGGTTTAAAAGCAAGAATAAATTTTTAGGAGTGCGCCGCCCGCAAGAGGATACTCTGGATACGAGCCAGAAACCAGTTCTCGCCAGGCTAGTGAACTGTTCAGATCTAACCCAACCTTCCAGTCACCCTACGACTCCCCGTTCAACAATGCATACAGCCCTTCGTACGACAGAGCCATCAGAAGCAGAGGGGCCCCACCTGTCGCGAAACCAACAGCCACCAGCAAACGCGAGGATCCCTTTACAATCGGGCGAGACTTCGATTCTCACGTGGCTCCTTCGCAAACCGCCTCTATTCACGACATAAATAATCCAATATCCCCGTACCACTCTCACTTTCCCGCTTCTAGAACGCCAAGTAGAACGCCATACAGAAGGTCTAATTTCTACGATCTCGGCAAGAGCCAGTCTGACTTAATACCATCGAGCCAGCCGTCTTCTGGCAATTTAAGGAGACAGTCAAGCGTATTAGTTAACAACGAGGACGATTCGAGGAGTTTTGGACCGAGGAAAGAGTTCACTGTGAGCCAATCTGACTTGGTGCCTTCCAACCAACTGTACGCAGATTATGGTTTGGTCAATAGGGAGCCGTATTACTCTTTCGGTGATAGAAGACAATCAGGTGTATTAGTTAATAACGAAGAAGATTTGAGGAACTTTGGGGCGAGGAAGCAGTTCACTGTAGGCACCAGGTCGGACGATTATTTTGACGATTCGCTGCGTCATGATTTACCCAACGAACTGTCACCTTTTGCTACTTTAAGGAGATCTTTGAATCCTTTGATCGGCAACGAAGGAAATTCAAGGAGTTTCAGGTCTAACGAGCTTTCGTTTAATAATTTAAGAGAGCCGAACCCATCGGGTGTTCATAGAGAAGATTCGAAGAATTTTGGAGTGAATCCTAGGTCTGATAGGTATTTGAGTGATTCCTTTGAGCGAAGCAATCCGATGAGCGAATCTGACCAATATCCCAGAACTGAATTTAACCAATTTTCCAAAGCTGGGTCCGGCCAGTTCCTCAAAGCCGAACCTAGGCAATATACCAACAAAGTTCAACCTAGCCAATTTTCCAGAATCGAACCTGGCCAATTTTTCAGAGCCGAGCCCAAACAATTTTCCCACGTTCAACCCAGCAAATTTTCTGGCGCCGAACCCAGCCAATTTTCCAAAATTCAATCCAATCAATTCTCCAAGGCTGAACCCGGCCAATATTTAAGAATTCAACCCAACGAATATTCCGCGGCAGAAAATCCTGGAGTCCCCTACGAGAGGGAAGCAAAAGTGACACGACCTCAATTTGTCCAATCTCAAAGGAGCCAGAAGTTGGGAGACTCCAACAGGCCAGTCTACGTTCCGGAAGCGAAACACAATTCGTACAATCTGCCGGAGGAGTTGAACGTGTTCGGAATGACGCAAAAGGTTGAAGTTGATAATAGTAGCAGATGGGAGAAACAGTTGGACGAGCAGAAGAAAGATCAGGAATCTCATCAGGAGCAAATGGGAACCGAGATGTACGGAGACGAGATGGATGATTATCAGAGTAATGAGCAATTGAAGTCTCGCGATGTGATGCAGCAGCAAGAGATTAAAAGGAAAGGGGACGTCAGAAATTCTGGTGACAAGGGCGGATTCTCTGAAAGCAGGTCCCTGGGTGGAGATTCTTCTTCGAACGGTAGATTAATGGAAAGATCGAAGAAGATCGAAGGCGAGGAGAGTACGACGAAGACTATGAGCGGCGTTTGACACCTTGGCAGTCAAAAAAAATCGAGCAATAACGAAGACTGGAATGAAAATAACTTTAATTCAGAATTGGAAAGATTTTATTATTCCAATAGAGTTTTGTTTTCGAAATTTTGCGATTCGATAAAAAATTATTTACTACTTCGAAGAAAACGAATTGCAAATGAACATCGGGAGTATTGAGATTAATGAGTAATTTCTCCCGCCCAACTGCAATTGCCACGAGCAAACGATCGAATATGCAAAATTAGAAAAGTCAGAAACTGTAGAACGTTTTTTTGTACGAGATATTTCTATTGTAAAAAATATTTTAGTCATTAAACTACGCAACACATTTGAAACATCCTGTATATTTCCCCGCTCCCCCCCTCCTACGTGTAATTTATATCGTAGTAAATTCTTTTACAACAAACACAGTTGTCGCTACTGTAATTAAATTTACTGTGTTTTGTTTTCGTTCTGGAAAAGTAAAACTTTTCGTAGAAAGTGTTTTTTTTCCCTGGTAATAGTAATTACTTTGTTTACCTTAATGTCGCGTACCAATGGAAGTAGTAGTTACACTGTGAATTATCGATGTGTTTTGTAAAATAAAATTGTCGAATGTCTTTATTTATAGTTTTCTATCTATCACATCCTGGAATTCGTCGGGAATTTGAATAAAAATCCACCGAAATATTCATATTTATAAGCATCCGATGTATACGTTTACCGGCGCGCGAAAAAGCCCCGATATGTATAAATATTTGACGTGGGGAATTCGATCGTTAAAATACTTGGTACGTAGGGGAATATTTATATTTTCATACTAAATAGACAGCTGGTTTTATTAAAATCATAATGTGCAGCGTTTCCGCAGTGTTGACTCAAAGATTAAAATAATTGAAATCGAGGTAATTGAAGTAACTACGTCTTACGATGAAGACGGTGATGAAAACTAATACTCCAGAGTATTGGAATAACGCATTCTCTGTAACTCTAATCTCGAAATGTTATTTAAAAAACAAATTGTGTTTTACAGCGAGACTAACAATGAAAGAATGTTTCAATTAATTCAGACAGCTTTAATTAATAAAGAGAATTTTAATAAAAAAGAAGAAATACACAGATGTAAAAATAAAAGAAGAAGGACAGTTAAGATACTAAAGGAAACTAATTTTGTTGTTGAAAAAAGAGGGAAATTGAAAAAGGAAATTCCAGAGCAAAATCACAAAGACACTAGAGAATAATAAAACGGCATTCAGCAACAACGCGGGTTAATGAATGCAACAAATGTAACAATGTAAAACGAAAGGGACGAGAGAGAGAGAGAGGGGGGGGGGCGGGGAGAAAAATACCGCTTTTGCCAGTTTCCACGTTTCGATTTTTGCGACCTCGTTATCGTATGGATGCTGCTGTATAATTTTCAGCAAAAGTTGCTGCCCCCATAAAGGCGCGTTCTAATCAAAGGGAAGGAGAAACTGCAGCGATTCTTGGGAAAAGAAGGAAAGGGGTTGGGGGGGGGGCGCTGTCTCGAGATTAAAATGTACTTCCCTTCGATCCGCTGGAGGAGAAACAATTCGATCATTGCCGTGGAAAAAGAGGGATCTCTGAGGAGAATTATAAAGCAGGTTAAGGTTCGATCTAACCTCGACTTCTCGATTCGAACTTCAGAAATTGAAAGAAAATGGCCGGTGGGATGAATCCTCACCCCACCTTTTCCTCTAAAAGAAATTGGCGCACCGAGAAAGTAAACCTGGTAGAATGGTTTCTTTCGAAGTTGGGTCGGCGAATTTTTCTCATATAATAGCCGCGACTCGGAGAATATTGATAATATTCCTCCCGGGCAATTTCCGGGAGATCGAAAATTTGAAATTTCACGGCGCGACAGGTACAACTATTACTCGGAAAGTATTCTGAAAAAAGAAAAAAATGCAATCGTTCATAAATATGTTACTAACGCTGATAAATACTGACATTAATAAAGAAATATTGCGATGAAGTATCGCCAATGTCCAAAGTAAGGATTAACAAGGATAGACAAGTACGCCTCGGAGGCAGAACGAAAGAAAGTTTGTTAAAAAGCCTCAAGTTTACAACGTTGGGGCACGGCGAATAAAATGATATTTCCTCGATGGGCTGTCTTTTCGTTGATTTATTTCAATTACGCGTCACGAACGCGCGAATTTGGCGCAATATTCCATTACCGCTTAATAATTATAAAACGAATATCAGCGGAATAATATTGCACAATAATGTGTATACGCAGGCGGCATTGTTATTTTGCAAACATTACAATAGCTTATGCAATAATAACAATAGCCGGAGTAACGCTGACGGCGATGAAAACGAATTTATTGCCACATGATTAATACGATTGTGTCGCCCTGTTCTTGCCTCGATTACTTCCGATGTTATCGTGCTGCATTCAAAATGCACGATTTAAACAACGATGATTGAGGAATATCAAGAAACGCGAATGTCAATAAATAAATATTCACATGAATGTCGAAGAAGCAAATGCTAACGTCAATATATTGAAAAGGACATTGCAAAATTTGGTTTCTTTAACTTTTTGGTAATTAATAATGGTAATGATCAACTGATTTGTGAACGTGTCTTCTATTTTAATTCAAAGATCTATAATACGATATTCGTTCAATGTTGAAACACGTATATTTTTAACGTTCACGGAGAAGAAATATATCACCGCGATATTATCGAATCAAATTTGATGTAACTACCACACGTGCAATCCATCATGCTGGATGAATGTTAAAATAACCCAATAACGCACCTAATACAACTTACCGATCTATCCTCATTAGCTGGAACTGTTTCACATGCTGACAAATCGATAAATTCACCACGGTGTCAACAAAGTGACTCAATAGCTTGCTCAGCACCACACGCGTACGCGTGTGTTCTCCAAACAAATCACAACGCTCCGACGACTGGTCCCTGAAATTCCTATAAAAACCCAACTCGTCGGCAAATTCCTCACAGTTGAACTTCGAGGAACGATCCAACCCAAGAAATGAACACCAACGAGCTCGGTTTCTTTTTATTTCTCGCGGGTCTAGCTCTGACTCAGGCCCTTCCAACGAAACTCACGGACGAGAAATTCCTGAACGAGGGCCAAGAAGACCTGAAGATCGACGAGACAGGAGGAGAGGACCAAGTCAGACCGAAGAAATCGACCATATGCCTAGAAACCGGAAACCTGGTGCCTCAAGTGCAGTCCAGCGGCATCCAAACTATCTCACAGCCTGTTCAAACGTTGAACATCCAACCGGTGCCTCAGAGACTCCAGACGTTTAACGTCCAGGCCGTTCCACAACAACAACAAGTCCAAGCCGTCAGCATCCAGCAGATCCCCCCACAAATTCAGATGAACGTGGTCCAACCTTCTCAAGCGTGTATGAAGTTGATCCAACCACCTGTTCAGCCCACCGTGAAAGTGATTCAGCCGCCGCAAGTTTACCTGCCCTCTCAAACGAACGTCAACATCATCCAACCACCGAGGGAGGAGAAACCGGTCGTGAAACCGGTCGTCATCAAGGAGAAGGTCGTGAAGAGTGATCCCAAGCCGGAGAAGATTGTGCTTCCCAAGGAGGAACCTCTGTTTGCGTTGCCTCCTAAGCCTATCATGGTGGTGGCTGAGCCTGAGCCTGTGGCCTGCGTTAAGGTGCCTCAGTGTAATCAGTGTCAACAGAGTGTGATGCAGTGTAGTTGCACCAAGCAACAGATACCTTCTTTGAGCTCGGTTGTTCTAATGGAGCCTGCCGCGAAGATTCTGGAATTCAACAGAAGGAATTCGCAAGCGGTCCCTTTGTTGAATCATCACGCGCATCATCATCATCATCATCGTGTAAGTGTCTGGATTTATTAATATTCTTTAATACCCTCTTGTTGGGAAAATTTAAGTTAGAGAAATCTTTAAATTAGAGGGAGAGGTGATTAATTCCAAGTCTTTTTCGTAGTTGTGATCTATGGACCTAGGAAGAGGTTACCAGGCCTGGAGTCAGAATAGCGAAGATAAAACGATGTGATAAAATACACGAAAATTGTGAATAAAATTCGAGAGAACATACGTCCGACTGACTTATACTTTCAAACCACCAATTCTGAATCAGGGCAATCAGTCAATTTAAATAACTTGGTCAATAGTTGATTTCGTTTAAATCCAACTGACCCGGTTCCGTCATTATTTCATTGCTGCTCATACGTTGAACATAATCTAACCTAAATCAATTGATGAAGATTTAGAAGACACATAGAGGGAATAACCAAGAAATACGTCTTTTCCATTTGTTCTGGCTGGATCTATTATTTTTCCTTATCGAGAAATGCCAGGGTTATTCTTCGAGTAAAATGGCTGCCTATCTCGCCAGATTTGTGACGCGAACAATCAATTTATTAGAACTTTAGCGAGCACCATTGCACATTATTCCTGAAAATTTCCATGAATTTGTTCACATATATTTCCTCTTTGTTCTGATCATAAAATTAAGAGTATCACCAATGCCAATTCAATTCTCAGTTTTCTCAAGTTTCAATATTCTCGGTATGTGACAACTCGAAACTCCACAGTTCAACATTTTCAAGCTCAATTATCGTTTGAAATTGTTCCATCCATCTGGCCATAACGTGCGAATAACGTGCAGCGCTCTTTTGTGTCGAGTAACCTACGTCTTAAATCGATTTCCCCTCCACAGTGGAATCGTAATAATTATAATTCGCCGGAGTGACAGCTTAGAGCCGGATCCATTTACCAAACTCGACGAATATTTGGAATCACTTACGCGGCGAAAAATCGAGCGTCGTCGTCGGCGAATCCCCCCGACAATTTATCACGTAACGTCCAACGAAATGGACTATGATTCTTACCCGAGGAAACGTTAAAGTGTTCTGAACGGCGTTGTCACTAACGGAGCCAATGACACTATGTACAGGGTGTTGAAAAAAAAAACGTCAAGGTTAAATGTATCAATCGTGAATAACGATAAGTTACTGGTTCTTAATGGAAATTTGCAAATTAAATGCTAACCGAACGCACGATTGTTTCGTTCAACTTTCTGTGAAATAGAATTTTTAAGTTCGCGAGTTTAAAAGTCGAAATTAAATACAGCATTCTTACAAGTGTAGGATTCGGGAATTTTAAACGTGGTATTTTGTACTTTGCAAGAAAATTAAATAGACAATTTTAGTAACTGCGCACAAAGTATAAAAATATCTGTGTATAAAAATTTATTCGACAGTCAAACTTTAGGTTAAGACGTTTGACTTGAGAAAATTTTAGATTTCAGATTAAATTACTTGATTTTGCAGAAATTCGTTTTAGCCTGTACTGGATTAAAAAATGATCAACTAGGACGGATATATTTTCGTTAATTTCAAGATTTTCAGACGTATCGTTATTGGCGATATATTCGTAGCGTGAATTGCGCTTTCCAAACGTAAATTTGGCCAGATAATCGATGTCATATATTTAGCTTCCGCTTTGGCTTTGATGAAATGCACTTGCCTCTGGCTATCCACATATTAAATGATGCGGGAAATTTTTATCTTTCTGCTCTATTGGTAGATATTTTTCATGTCGAAATTATCGTCCAACGTTAATTGATACTTTTGTGCATAAATTGTTTTTTTTTTGTTTGACAATAATCGAGCAATTATATAAAAAACATTTTTAAGTTAAATACGTACGAATCGGGAAAATTCCAACTTTGATAAATGAAATTTGAACTTTATGAAAAATTATTATTATTATAATAATTTATATTGCTTAATTCATCACATTTATGTGAAATATCAAAACAAAAGGATCTAAGATTTCCAGGGCTTACATCAGTGTGCAAATGAACGCTTTATAAGTGAAAAGTTTGTTCGTTTATCTTAGAGATTTATTTTCTCCGTAATATCGATATATTGATTCATTGACGTGACGTTGTATCACAGTTATGAATAATAAATGTATTGACAGTAGGTACACCGACAAAGTAAACAAATGATGCTGAATGATAAATTAATACGTGTAATGTAATCAAACGTATGAAATTAAACGACGACATCGTGGTCCCTTTTTTTAAGAAATCGAGATAATGCAAATTTACATGAAACGACGTGCCGAAAATATGAAACGATATTCTCTTTTCAAAGGAAAAGTTTCATTTCTGAATAAATCAACGCTGGGAATTTGTTCAGTACACGAGCGTATATATATTGACACTAGAATCTAGGGAATTTTATCTTGCTAATGGAATTTCGTTTGAGGTTATCTGACCTGCATATTATATTCCCCATTTTATTCGCAAGTTTAATAAATGTGTACCGTTTCATCGAGTCATATTTAATAATTTTGTTCGTTACTATGTTTCGTGCAAAACCGTGAAAGTTTCGTCCGTGCTCCACCGTGAAAATGCAAAGAACGAATAGTCGGTAATTTCGTGTACAATTTCCGAAGGAATGAAATAATCAACGTGTTTTATTTAAAATTCCATACATACCGAAACTCTTGTCAAATACTGAAAAAAATATCGTTCCCAAATAAATACATAATATTGTTAATTAGCATTCTCTGCGATTACTGTATTTGCTAGCACCAAAACTGCCAAATTTGCCCAAATACGACTGACATTGGATTCTTTCTTCTTGCAAAAGGAATATAAAAATTTTTTACTAGTAATCCACGCGTGCATTAAAAATTTGTTTCAACAAAGAGCAGCCTTTCTAAAGTATTGTACGAACGGTATATATACTTTTCATCGCGTTAGTTTCATTCTGACGTTACAGCTCATCCATGCGTAACGTTAAAGACCCCGATATCAAAATTCCACTTTAACAAGTCTCTGAAATTTATTCCACGCTCTTTCCATTTTTCCTAAAAATTACACGCGCGCACACATCTAGACGAGAATTATGCGCGAAGCGGAAATACAAACACTAACCTCTTGGAATTTTGCACGCCCATAATTCGATCCTTGAGAGGACCGTCCCGGACTTCGTTCTACGACGTTCGACACACAACCGTGGAATTTTAAAAGTTCATCCGGGCCACGAAGGTTGCGACGTGTCGCGTGACTATTTCCCTGCGAACGCAGTCTTTTGTCCCAATGTCGAGGTTACAGGTGGGCTTGCAGATTCTCCGTTTGAGAATATCCGTGAAATTTATCGATCTCGCCTTCTTTTTTTCTTTGTCAAATGTATCCGAGACGCGATGAAATCTGTTTCGAGACTTTTGGCACTTGATTGAATTTCAAACAGGAATTTTACACGTGAAATGTCACATTATTTTGGAAATTATCCTCCTTGCATTCTTCGAAATATTCTGACTTCTAATTGTAGAAAATTTTAAACATTTTAAGAATTCTTCTTCTTGGAGGCTGGAATTAGATGGATTTTTGGATAAATTTTGGTTTCTAAAGATTGCCGTGTACTTTTATAATTTCTGTCTGGCAGATTCTTGATTCACGTCCGCGAAATTCAAAAACGACTTGATCGACTGATTAAATTGTTCGGTGGAAATAATTAATATCCGATCTGATGCGAAACCGCAGGCTTCTATTTGTTCATTAGGTGGAGGAAGAGACCGGAAATTGTAGGTGCAGTTGACCGGAAGTACTCGGAACGTAGTTTGCCCCAATAGACGAACGGTTTATTAGACGCTGGTTTAATTAATAATTTATCGGACGCAATTGCTAATAATTAGAAAATTATCGTTGCGATACCAGGGTACACGTATTGGCAGGAGCCAAGTTCAGTCATCTCGGCTCGAATTGAAAACACGAAATTCATCATTATTCGACAAAGTGCGAAATTTGTCATTAGACGGTAAAGTTGGAATGTTGTTGAAATTGTTGCAAAGAGGAAATTTTTATGTAACCAGAAAGAAAGGGCGGAAAAGCGCTGACGATTCGAAAACTTTTCATCGACAGTGCGAGCACGTTCGAGCGGTGTTACCAGAGAGGTTAAACCCCTACTATTCACAATTCTCGGGCGAGAGAAAGTCTTCCTCCCTTTCTCCTTATTCGCTGGAAGATATCTTATTCCCGCGGTTCCAATAACAACCTGTCGACGTCTTCTTACCACTGTTGATTAGCTGCACAAATACTGTCTTCGGCTGAAAACATCGATTGGCTGTTTCGAGAACACAGAAGAGTGCCTGAAGATGGTAGCGAAACATCCTCGAGGAATTTCGTTTCTCTTGTTTCGTCGGCGGATGTGAACAAAAAAATGTTCCGACATCGCGGAATTTCGACTTCCCAGTTCCACTGAAATTTAGTCGTTCGTTATCGGTTATAAAAATTTACCAATTGGGTATATCAATTTGCTGTGCTTCTAGTTAGTTTGTTTAGCCTCGTTTATCACCGATCGATTCTACATAAATTAATTTTTGTAAGCTGGAAAAATATTTGAAACAAATATACGTACGTAGACATTAGATCATGATATTTGTTTTCTTTTTGAAGAAAATGGCTAAACGATTGACTTAACAAAATTTCACCAATAATGCATCAACATTGTTTAATTAATATTTGACTATGTTTTATGCTGCTAATTAATTCTTAAGTAGTTGGATTATTATCCATAATGCACAGCTATACACGCTCCTTTACGTTATTAATGAACCGTTCAATACTTGGATTATAGATGATACAACTCACTAGTTTCAGATCGTTAAAACATTCTCGAAATTAATAATAAGGATAAACTGATTTAAAAATTCACTACGATCTTCAAAGTCCGACCAGTTTTGTAAAATATTTCCAGCATAGTACGGTTATTTTTTTCTTTCTCATTCTCGCCGTCAGGCGGCGCTGGGATCGCTGTATCTGCTACGTTCACGGAAATCTCCGCAACGCAATTTTTCGCCCCTGTACCCCGGCAACGGGAAGCTTTATTCCAGTTCCGAGTACGCGTCGTTGCTTTTTTTCTCGTGCCACGGTGCAGTTGGCGCCGTGAAGTGGAGCCGGAAGCGACTATGAGGATGTAGCTTCGCCGTGGCTGGGACTCGCGGGAATGAATTGGATATCGACGTTTTATCCATGAAATCGACGGGAACTGGCGTTTCGCTCGTTTCTCGCGTCCCCGGCCGAACACGCACCACTGGAAATGGCGATACTCTGCGTGAGACTCTTTGTCTTCTATCCCTCTTGCCGTCTTCTGTCGCGTTACGGGACAAACACTGACTGTTGATCTTTCTCATTGAAAGACGCGCATGACCAAGGAGACGGAGTTTTCGCAAGGAGGTTATGGGGACTTGGGCAAAGTTTGAAGGTTTGTATGGCTACGGAAGGCGATTGATTCAATTTACGTTCGTCAAGTATAATAGATTTTTCTTGTTATTAGATGTTCGTTTTGTTGAAAAGGCGTAATTTTAAAATTTTTGTAGTATTATCATTGAGCAAATGCTACAAGACAAAAGATTTGACGAAAAAAAAGAAACGAAAGAAATTAAGACGGCAAATTCGCAACATTCTTCCTCAACTCTTTCCATTCTGATTTCTGTGTCAGCGATTGTAATCCCAGAGGGCGCGTTTGATTTACTGCAGGGACACGTGTCTCACGAAGCTACCAGTAATAATTAACGATCACGTCCCTCTTTACCAGAATGTCTAATAATTAATAATCCCTCAACAGTTAGGGGCACAACCCACTGTCTCCTTGGTCATTAATATCAATTTTGTTAGGTTGGACTATATATGGTGTATATAAATCCGTATTGTCCTGGAACGCGTTGGACATTGAGGGAGGGAGCCTTGGCCCCTTCCAAGATTTTTCCCCCCCCCCGCAATTGCCTCTCTCCGTTAAACGGCCGATATTTCAGGCGATAACGGTCTTGCTCGAGCTCGTGTTACTGGTGGCATTAACCGGTGTTCTAGCCTCCGTCGCTGCCGTGTTGCGCCTGATGGAAGTGACCATCACCATCATCCATCCGTTCACCATATTCATGCTCCAGCAATCCGGCAGGATAATTATTGTGAGTGTTGAAATCGTAAAAACCTGTTTGAACACACGTTCTGTACGTTACATCAGGGTACACAGATCTAACTCTTGTCATCCGGTAACGCAACAATTTAAGATCAGGTTGCTTAAATTTGGAACTGTCAAGTTTCGCGCGACACGAAACGAATTGGTAATAAATTAGGTGAATTGTCTTTAACTTGGGGAACGTAAAAATTTGCAGAGGATTTTCATTTTAACAGAGACAAGGGTGCAAACATTTTTCAAAAACAATATTCTTGGAAAAATGTCTAGAAATCTGAAGAATAAAACAGAGCAGAATAACTTGTTCTTTGCAAACAGAAACAAGTGAGAAAGGAAAATACATATTTGTTTCATTTTGTCACTTTACTTCGACTACGTAAAAAACAGAAAGAAAAAGACTACGCATTTGGATCTGGTGGAAAAATACGATTCGTGGAAGAAATTACCAAAGCTGGGGAATCCCCGGAAGGAGAGCGTGAAATAGGTGATCTAATTTCACCGACGTAATTCGCGCGACGAGATCCTACGAGTCGCAAGATCACGAAATCGTGTAATAACCTAATATTTTAGCTGGTTCCCCGCAGTGTCTCGCAGGCAGCTTTCCATTTTCTCTAACGTTGGCAAACTGTGCACGACAAACACCCGTCGACGAATATTCCTAGCGGCAAACTAATTAATCCAAACGATGTTAACGGTCCACCTGTTCCGTTTTAACGCGATTCCACCGTGCTTTCTTCAACGTCACGATTACACCGACGGCTGTAGAATCACGCGAAAATTGTTCGATGCAATTAACTAATAGGATGGAATAGAAATTAATCGAGAGTGTTTACGTTTTCAGTGAATTTTTCAGACTACTGAACGGCATTAGCGAATAGAATTAGTAACAGAACGGACTGTCGAATCTAATAACTTAATGTTTACGAACAAATTTCTATATTGTTAGAAATCACTAATATAGTTAGTATCAGATTGTCACTGATTAAATTTCCAATAATAGTTTCCATCAAATGTCGAATATTCACAATCAGATACGTTTCAGCTACGTTCTAATATAACATTATGATTATTACAATTAAAATTTTTAGCGAATCGTCGGCGTGACAGCTTGGCCTAATTTGTACAAAAAATTGAAATCTGTATCTAGTTAGAAAAGTCTGACAAACCAAATACTTGAAATCCTTCTCTGCTAATTTTGTCCATAAAATCACTTGTTCAACAATCGATCCACGTGTTTGAAATTTTCAAAAATTTTTTTATCAATAAATGATGGGACACAAGAGGCAGGGTTCGTAAAGCCCGTGTCCAGTTAATGTTGAATACCTGGCTGTCCGTAGTTTGGGGTGAGAGAGACTAAAAGGCTGGCGACCGACGCGTACAACAAGATCCACGTGGATCGTGGCCCTGTAACAGCCGTGGAATTACTAACCATAAACATGCGTCAACCGGAGGCACCTTACTACAGAAGTGCTATACCTGGCATGGTCGAGGAAACGTTCCCTCGCGAAGGTGATTTTGGTCTCATACGAGCGTCGAGAGGAGAAGAATTGGAAGAAGAAGAAGTAGAGGTTCATAGTGCTGACCAAATTGCAGAGACGGACGACGGCAAAGTGGGGTAAGACGAATCGAGAAAATCTATCGAAGAGGATACTTCTATCAACGGTGTTCAACAAAAATTGTCAGTCTGTCAACATCTTCAACTCAAGCGATAGCTTGTCACGATGTCTTTTTCAAATATGCAATACAAAATCGCAGTCTAATAAATGACTTCTAACTCTAAATTCCATAATTGCAATTCCACGTTTTTATTCTTTTCATTTTATTTAAAAGTCAGGGACTTGTAGAAAAATATCCCGTTAAAAATCATTGCAAGGGCTATTATTTACATTTTGATAATATTTCATCTTGCGCGCATTTCTACGTCTCTAAATATTCCACGAATATACAAAGTTAATTATTCTTTCGTGTATGTTGTATTTATTATATATACAGATTGTTACACAAATCATTCTTTCTCGCTCTCTGCAAGAACGTCAGACGTCCGAGAATACTTCTTCGATCCTGTCCACTTTTCTTTTTCCAAGAGAAAACTGAGTTTCTTCAGCGTCGATCTACAACACGCTGCCCGTACCGTGAGATTTACAACGTTGTTAGAGCATCGTTAGTGGCCTCCTATTTTCTTACGCTGTCTCCCTTTTGTTGACGAACAGAGTGGATTTTTCTACGGGACGCGAGCTATATGGTGAGATAATCTAATGAAAAAAGCGCGGACGGACAAAGGCGCGCGGAGAGTTCGGCGGAAAGTTGTCGGAAAAAAAAGGAGGGAAAAAAAAAAACGACGAAAGTCCGCGATGAAAATATTATTTCCTGCGCGGAAAGCGTTCGCGCTTTTTCTGAAAGCTCGCTAGTTTAAATTCCGCGGAAAACCTAACGGAGAGGAGCATCGAGAAAGTTTCGCACTAGTCGCTGCCATTTCTAACATTTAGAAAAAAATCTTCGTGCGGATTTATTTAACAAGCACTTTACGTTTCCTCTTTTTGCGCGCGATATCGGAAAAGGATTTTTCGCGTGTTGCTTGATTCAATTTTTGCAACATTA
>KQ435798.1:1362383-1375597 GCA_001276565.1 Melipona quadrifasciata | reverse complement strand
CTGCGTGTCGCGAAAGGCGATTAAAAGGTCGATTCGTGAATTCTGGCGCGTTTATGTGAAATTTAAAGGCACGAAAATTCATGAAATGGAACGTACGTAATAAATAAAAATGTGTCGAAACAGAGTATAATTTTACAAATTGAAGGGAGAAACATGAGATATTTGTGAAAATTAGTCGTATTATTATTGTCAAAGTTGTCTCTTGTATTCCTTCTAGTTCTGTTTTTTATTTTTCTACAAAATTTAATAGATTTAATCATTCTTATTCCCAATATTTAACGCACTTGCTCTTGCGTTTAATTAATTTTAGTGGCTCGAGAATTTTCGAATATTCTGTCAAGAGAGGGTTCATTATTTTGAAATGTTTTTGACGTAGAGAATTTTCTGCGATAAAACTTGGAATGTCAGAACTAAACGATCCATTTTGTGGATGATAGGGGGTCGAGAGCAATCGAGGATGATTGTATTAAACGCTGAAAAAAGAAAAAGAAATATATATATATACATATATATGCGTAATGTTGATGTAATAATATAACGACAATAGAAATGAGGCGGTGAAACTCATAAATGGAAATGTTGGGGATAATCACATCATCGGGACAACTACAGAGTGTAAAATTTCTCATGGATAGGAACGGTGAGTTTCAATGTTTTATTGATGTCGAATGATATATTCGTTAAACTTTTAAATAAAACACGTACGGCCGTGTATGAATTGAATTCCAATTTCCCCTAGTAAATTGATCGTGACGGTATGCAACAGAATTTGATGTACGTAATCCGATATTTTGTCGATATCAATTACAGCGCGTATCACGTGCGTGTTGAGCGTACCTGAAAAGTAACTAGAAATTAACCTAGAAATCTTCCACATTGCGAAACAACTGGCCGTACGTTAATTTGACAGTCTGCTAACGTTGCCTGGAATGAAAAAGTAACCAGAGAAATTAACCTAGAAATGTTCCATGTTACGAAATAAGCAACTGGGCATTAATTTAACAGTTGCCGACATTATGCGTAATGGAAAAGTAACTAGAAATTAACCTGACAGTTTGTGACAATTATCGATAGTTTGAAGAGCATAACTGAACCGATAATAGTGAAAAATCTTCAAGTTCGTAAAGAAAGATCGTGCGACGATTCGCTTGGTCTCGTTTCAAAGCGAAGATACTCTCTTTTCTCGTAAACTGTAAAAGTTCGAACGACAAAAAATTCCCTAAAAAAATTTACCTCATATCTGAAAATTCAAAAAATGAAGTTTTCCAGGCACTTTACCGAACTTTGAACGTATCGCCGTACACGCATGGAACGTTTCCTCGAGCAGGTTCCTGAAGTCTCGATTGCGACTTCAGAAAAGAAAACGGGACAATTTCCACGTTGATATTGATAAACATCGTCGGTGAAGAGCGCTAGGTAATTGGAAAGCAAACTCGAGCGAGTTGACGAATAAATTGAATCAAGTTCTAATTAAATAAACAGACGAGAAAATATATTCGTTCGGTTGAAATTTGAAACGAAGAAATCGCCTGGAAGTCCAGCTCGATCGAACGAAGAAAAACTGCAGGAATTGCGTTTTAAGAAAGTTGCGGCGATAAAATAAATTTTATTTCATACCTGATATTAGCAAAGTACAAACAATCGCAGACGTTGCTTGAGAATGTCAATATTTTTTACCTGAAGCTTCGAAGCTTCGACAATTTCAAATTTCGAAGTGGCGCGAACGTTTCTGCCACTTGAGGATCTTCTCCGGGGATCTTCAGGATTCAAGCTGCCGCGAGTGTCGCGCCACGCTTTGAAAAGGGAACAACCGCGTTAATAAAACGAACAACCGAAGCAGCTGTAATTGGCGGTGTCTTACCGCGGTTATTAATTACTAGGCAGGGAAAATGCTCTTGAATCCGCTTAATGAAACGCGGCCACGTAAACTGGTAAACAGAGCCTCTCACCCCACTGCAGCGAGTCGCTCTAATAGGACGAGTGTGAAAGTAATTAACCCACCGACTAACTGCCCGCATTTCATTCTCATATTTTCCGCTCAATCTCTGCGCCAGCCAAAGCAGATATCCGTTTTGTTATTACAAATGTTCCACCGTTGAACGTTATCGTGAGAAACGACGAGAAATAGATTTCGCGCAAACGAACGGTTGGAGTTCGTGCCGTAAAATCGTAAAATAACGATTATCACAAAAACACGGGCGGAAGCAGTTTCGAGAGTATTGTGCGCCGAATGGACAAAGGAGAAAAGAAGAGGGGGAGAGTGAGAGAGAGAGGGGGAGCTTGTCGAGGCGAATGTTCCGTGACGGCACGCTATTAATTTGCGTCGGGCGTGAATCGTGGTTTGTTCCTCGAGGTGATTATAACGTTGCTCGCTGCACGCTCGGAAGCTCGCAAATCGGCTTTGATACAAGATTTGATTAAGATTTTCATCGTCGGTGAAGCGTGAATTTTCCAGCGTTTTGAAACACTTCCTGCCTCGCAGTCTCGCCTTCACGTGCGAATTTCCAAGATTCCAGCAGTTTGTCAATTTTCAAATTAATTCCAAACCTTTAATTCTCAACGTCAATCTCCAGGTTGCGGCGTTTTTGAACTCCAAAATTTCCCAATGAAGGAGAAAACGATCCGCTCCATTAGAAAACACAAGATAAACAAGATGTATCGCCGCGAAATAAAACTGAAACTGAAATTCAACCCATTGAAAAAAAAAGAGAGAGAGAGAGAGAAAAAAGGGACGACCGAAAAAAAAAAGAGGGAAAAACAGAAAGTGGAAAGGGGGAGAGATAAAAATCCGCGATTTTCTATACTGCGTAACGTGCTGGAATTGCGTGTATCCGTCTGCGATTCACAAATCTCGCGCGGAACACGGAATCGACATTTGGCCAGAGGAAAAAAATTTGATCCCCGCCCAGGCATCAGTTGAGCAACGAAAACGTTGGCCAACCTGTCGTTCCGAATTTACGAGCCACGGTATTTTACATTCGTTCTGAAAATAGTCACACAACGCTGGATCCGTCCAGCCTGAGGTTGGCTCGTGGTTTCGGTGAAAATTTACGCTCGGTCATTAAGGCTCGCGGCTTCGTCCGAACGTTTCTTATTCGTTAGAATGTCTCATTCACCGAGAATGTTACTCGCGAGCGTTTCGTCAGCACGGCGAAGTTTATTAGATGAAAACTAAAACGAAATTATCATTTAATTACTTTGATTATTTTATACGAAATGAAAAGAATTACGAGGTACATAGTGACAATATAATTACTGTAACAATATATGCAATAATGTATGTTTAAATATGTTACATTTATATTTTTATGTCGTACGGTGCATTTATTTGTGCATCGCATGTAATATAATAATGCACAAATTATTAGTAATTCACAATCAAATAAGAACAAAATTCGCACGAAATTCTTTATCTGGCGGGCTGCAACACTTCCATCATGTGAAACATTAAGCGCAACCGTCAATCACTCGAACACGGTCGAAAACTAGTTTGGAACTCCCTTCAACAACTCTCGCCAGTGTCTACGAACGTCTCAGCAGTTTCGATTGGCGCTCACACAGCTCGACTTCCCGAGAAGTCGGCCAAAGAACTTCGGCTCTGCCCTCGCCGGAAGTTCTCCTTGACTCAACGAGACCTGGCAGCGTGACGATACCAACTGAACGGGACTACAATTCATCGGCAAATACCTTTAGCCAGCTTCGTCGAGTATTGACATGCTCGTCAGCGAGATAACCAAACACGACCAATAAGGGAAAATTTTATTTTACATTTTACACGTTCGAGATTCAATCAAATTGGATTATCTCAAGATCGAGCAACGCAAAACCTAGATATTTAGGCTTAACTTGGTGGGTCACGTTTTACATCTTGCAGGGAAAAATGTGTGCAACGAAAGAGATGAATAGTTTTTGAGGTAGATGGATCTTATTAGTTAGAAAGACCAAGCCTTGAATTTATTATTATATTTTCGGACGGAAAATATCTTTTGAGATACAAATACTTAAAAGAAATTGGTACGCTAAACCGAAATATTTTACATACGAGTCATTATAATTTAAATAACTAGATTTGTCTAAGTAGAAATTAATACTAATTTTGACAAATTTCAATGTTTTCTTGCCGATGAACGCGTAAAGGATTCGCCAATGTCAACTTGGACTTTTTAAGGTATGTTTGAAGCATTTTGCATTGATTGAATTGCAACTTGAATTACATTAACTTACGAAGGCATTCGAGCTTCGATTCTGCACAAAATGTAATATGAACGAGTGAAAACGAATAACACGACGAATTTAGGTCGAATAGTTTAGATTTCTAGGACCAACAAGTGGTTTAGAGTAGACTCCTAATATCATCCACTTCAAGGGATGAATTCCACGAATCTTACGCCGTGTGAAACTTTGAATTAATTCGACACGTGAATCTACATAGTTTGAACGTTCACGACACCAGACACCAGGCTGTCTTAGATTAACGCTAGTTGCCGATTCTAACCTAAAACGTCACTAATTTCCCCCTGAAACTGAAAGCACCGCATGCGATCTCGCGACAAACAGGATTGCGAGAATTTATGTATGGAAAACTATCAATTTTAGCTAGATTATTAATTTGACGAATATCGAGTTAAAGGTACTAAAATTAAAGGGAACTATTTATAATGGAGGTGTGCTTAAAGGTAACGGAAGTTGTGAAGGATGCTGTGGAAGGAATTTTGGTTTTAAGTGGGTGTGAGGAGTGGGTAAGGAGTGGGAGAGAAAGCGATTGCGATTGCGTTTCGTCTCAAAGTCACTGCCTAGACTCATCCAGTGGGGCTGATGGCAGCGACTCCTTACCCCAGACGCTTTTGTTGTTGTAACTAAACCTACTAAGGCTGGTTCGCACGCATCACCCATCCTAGCGGGGTTCCGCACACTCTGCTGCTTAACGTCGAAGATCGGTAGGACATCGACGCTAGGCGCGCAGCCACTTGCGGCTTGTGCTAGTCGAGTGTTCGAAACCCGTATTTGAGGAATCCTAGGCCGCTACAGAGTGTCTTTTAAAAGCCAACTGTATCTCTAAAATAATACGTGCGCCATTACCTAAACCTAACCTAAACCTAACCTAAATCTTACTTAAAATTAAATAAGTTTTAATAAATTATTTTACTAAATAATAAAGTGAGCCAAAGTAAAGAAACCAGTTACCAGACAACGTTTACGCGACACCGCCAATTCCATTTCCATCGATACGACTCGCATCGGCAGCGTTCGCAAGCGGTATGCACCCGGACGAATCGGGCACGCCGCTTTACATAGGATTCGAAACTTTCCCACGACCTATTCTAAATTCGTTCGAACAAAGGCTGGGGTAGTTCGTTGCCTGTCCGAAAATGCAACACGAGGCCGAATAATCCGCGGGTTGGTGTTCGTAAGAAGCAACAGCCGGATTTAGTCGGGCTCCCTCCTCTCATTTCCATGAGACGATATTGTCCCCGATCTCTCTACGTGCACCAGACGGTGGATATTGCGCACATGCCCTCACGCGTGACTAACATCCTGTCGAGGGCCGTCACCGGATTCTCGACTCGAATTCGCTGTTCGATTTCACGCCTCTCCCGATACACGTTTCTCGAACTGCGCGTAGATCTAATTTCTTTTTCTTTATTCATTTGGAGAGAGGAGAGATCGTTGCGCGACATCATTGTCACGATCATTTCGAGTATCCCCTGTTACAGAATTGTAGGGAATTATAGGGAAATGACAGAGAGTATAGGGAATTTCAAAGGTCATTATCGTGGCAGAAGAAGTTTCATTGTAAGTTAGGTTAGGTGCCACCAGTCAGTTAAGGCTAGACACCGCCAACTCTGTTATCGCGAGGATAACAGAACGAGGAAACTGCAGAGTTATTAATTTGCTCCAAGGTTAAGATTGCCAGGTGGGAATTTCACTGTTCGCCGCAGTGAAATCCTTTGACTTTTTGAGGTTAATTTCTCGCTAGGTAGGTAGAACCCAGGCGAGTTTCGATACAGTATATCTGGCTGAAATCCATGGTTAAGCCAAGCGAGCGAGGCAAGGTTACGGAACTCTCTGTACACCGTGTACGGCGCACGTCGCTAGCCAAAGACAAAATCGTACGGCTTATAATATCTAGACCGATTTCCACATTCGCGTGTTACCTTGGAGCCGCGTAATCCGGGCCTTAAGCCTGGTTTCCAACAATTAAGCTACGTGTCTGCCTGTTGCGCCAGTTCGATGGATTAAGGAGCTTGATAATTAAGTGTTTTCCCGGCAAAATTTACGCTCCATTTATCCTATTCGTCGGGGAGTGCCCGGCTCCTCTAACCGAAACATTAATTTCGACCGCCAGCCCAGTTGCCAAGGAAGCGCGGTAAACTTAAAACGCCGTCGAAAGTTACTCGACCGCTTCCTTTGACACGTTCATCACTCTTTTGAGTATTATTTCGTTCGGCAGTATTAAGAAACTCCAAAAGTGGTATCAAGTAGTACTAATTCAGCGGTATTGAGAAACTCTGAGGAACTAAGTGACTCTGAGATCAAACTGAAAATTCCAATGATCCGAAGTTCGACGCTCGAACCGAAAATTTGATCTGACCTATTAAATTTCGGGATTGTGAGAAAACGTTTCTCGATCGTCTCGAATTCGAGACTCACAATTCCAAGAGTCCTTACCTCGGGATAAAGGTATAACAAAATCGACAAAAAGTTACAGAAGTTGTGTTCCCGTTCCCATCGTCCAGAGGCTGAGTCTGTCGATCGGGATTCAAGATTGAATCCTACGAGAGACAGACAGATCGAGGGGATTTGCATGATCACACAAGGAGGAAGGAAAAAGGGAAGGGTATAAGCCGTCGTCTGTCCGCCTTAAACCGAGTTACTCTCTCGGGGAGGCCCCTGGCGGTTCGCTTTTGCGTCGCGCTGAACGGATTTAGAGTCCTCTGCACGTTCGATTTATGACGAATCCAGTCCAGCCTGCACTCCCTTTTTCATACTTCATTTCGTTTTCATACGTCGGGCTTACGACGACGTCATCAATATTTATTACTCGGCCGGAGAACGTGTCTCGCAACCTGGATGCGACTGGCGTTAAAAAGTTTCGAAGTCGACCTCGGGACGCTGTGAATATTTCCGCGAGACGTGATCTTAACGACCGATCCCTCTTTCTCTAGTTACAAATTTGTAATTCCGATCGGGAATCGTTTTCAATTTCGCCCTTGGAGTAGAAAAAAAATGGACTTTTCCAGCTAATCCGTGGACTTGTACTTAATTTGAGTAATTGCGTAAAGTCATGCAATAAAAATGTCAATTAAAAAAGGTGAAACTATAGTTGCTAGAGAGAAGAAATTGAAACAGTTCTGTTCCAAGTAACAGTCGTAAATTCGGAGTTATTGATATAGCATGTCGTTAAAATATGTAAAATAAATGCCTTTTTGGAAACTGGATCAGATTTAAAAAATACAGATTCTATTTTAAATAAAGTTTGAACGAAATGACACGATAAAGATACATTCTGAGTTGCCATTTTTATCTCAGGAAAGGTTCGGTTTCGTGTAGTTTACACGTAGAAATATAGAGAAATTTGTATTCCGATGAAAGATCGAAGTTGTTGTTCGAGCGAGATTCAAAGGAAATTTTCACGCGTGTCCGTCCGAAAAATATCCCAGACTGTCGAATCGGTATCGATCGAGGCATGCGTCTTCGTCCGATCGTCGAAGGAGATGGTTCTTTTGCCGAGTGAAACAGACGAGACGACACGAGTCGAGCGAAATTCCGGGAATTCTACGAATTGTTTCCGCTCCCGTGAATTTCGTGTATGCCGAGCCAACTAAGAATATGGTTGACCAGATGTTCGGAATTGTCCCCGGGATGGTAATCATCGGTTTTAATTTATGCAAATACCCCCGACTGAAACATTTCCCAAAGCAAGCTTTACCCTTCTTTTCTGCAAAGTTTTCAACACATGAAGGGAAATTATTCCGTAAACACGTTGATTCACGTGAAGTTTTAGCAATTTCAAAGCCTTTCCACTTGGGTGAAAATAAATAATAACAATAATAGCTTTATTTGTTCTGCTTTCTTATTTTCACGCGAATAGCTGGGTATTACCGGTCAGCAATAAATGAAAAATTCGGTACTTTCTACGGGCTTATCCTCAATTAAGTTTGCGGGGCGAGGAGAATTAAGAATTTTCTGGAGAATTTTAAATTGATTAGAATTTTTACATTGCCTTCAGTAAAAACGATTTCATCAGGGATTTGAAGACGAAATGATGGCTTGCAGTCGACGCTAATTTTGCGACTGCGGTCTTAGGTTTGCGCTGGAACATTTCATCGATCGTGTTTCCTGAGATCTATTCCTGTAGGATGCAAATATATGTCTGACTCAATCCAACTTTAATTCGAATCTGATCGAAGACGAACCTCAAAAACCAAATTCGTCGCGATTTGACGCGATAAACGTACTACAGAGTAAAATAGATTTCCAACACTATTCAAACACGGTTTAAACAGTTTCAAACCATTGTTCGATACATCCACACAGCGGATGATTAAATTCATTCCAACAGTCAAAGTGAAGTGAAATTTGTTGCAACGTGTATCAATTTATTATCCATTCTTATTCTTTTAACAACATAACAGTGCAACGTAGTCTGAATTTGTTCCGACACGTCAATTTCCCTTCGTTCAATCTGCTTTACCTTCTTCCAACATGATCAAACACCCTAAATTTCTCCGTTCGACCACGAAACGCACAGCGTCACGACAACCTGTTCCAACCTAGCCTACACCGCTAAAGACCGGTCTAACCAAAATCCGGAAATTGCAAACACACGACCAACCACTACAAACCAATCAAGTTTACCGACCGCAACAAGCCAAAACACGAAGCAGCCGGCCAGTTGGAATATTCATCTCCTGCCTCCTTAACACCGCTAGCAATTCCCTCGAGACAGTAACGAGGGGCGTGCACGTCCCCGCGGAGCCGAGCGCAGTTAAACAATTCAACTGGTCCCCGTTGAAGCTGACCGTTATTATCTCGATGAGAGAAAGCGATTGCAGACTCTTCGCTCGCCAACCCGATAAACATTTCACGTCGTCTAGGTGGTCGGCACGGGCGATCGGAGTCCCACAAGGATTTCCCCTGACGTCTCGTTTCTTCCTCTCGTCGCCTTTGAATACTTGAGAGGGGAATCCGTTATTGCGGTAACGCGAACCGCTTGTTACCCGAATATATTCGAGCGGGGAACTGGAACGAACCGCTTGGCAAATTGGCGAGATCTCACGTACAGGGGCTCACGTCGGGTTACGGTTAAGGATTTTCCACCGGTGAATTTCCCGCGCGGTGTCGATTTAGGCGGTAGATCGGCTACGAAATTTTGAATGGGTGAAGAGCGAAGGAAAGGGGGGAGAAGAGGTGAAGAGGTGAGGGGGAGAATTGGGTTTTGGTTTTATCGACCAATGACGGAGGTGGTTCTCGCTCGGCTGCTTGGTTTTCAGAGTGTATCGCGTGGCTTTCGGGGCGTGACAGTTTTGATTTGTCGCGAAAGGTTTGCTTCGAGCGAGAGCGCGAGAGAGAGAGAGAGAGTGGTATTGGGTTTCTTTTAGTGACCAGAATGGTAGGTTCTCGAGCGTTTGATGTCACGTCGTTTGAGGACGTAAGAGCTTTGATTTATTGGAATAGATTTTTCTCAAGGTGAGATGAAAGGATATTGGAAATTTTATCTTACAAGCCCCTTTAGTGCCCGTTTCATCATCCACTGAACAGCGGATTTTTACGAAAGTTCGCGCTTTTACGAAAATAATGAGGAAAATAGCATCTAGCATCGCTTCTGTCCGATTCTCACCGATCGAGCGTCAGTCTAAAACTATTAGTCACGTGGCTTGAGGATCACGCGATCAGAATTTCAGTTTCCACATAGGGATTATCAAATCAAGTTCGATAAATCAGAGTTCAGATTTCAAGCAATTCGCGAATCCTTTCCAGCCTTTCGCAATCTCTTGATCCTGCAAACTGTGAAATCACACCTCCGGCGTAAACAAAGCAGCTGAGAGAAAACGGAACGTCGGAAAAACTCGCGGACGCCTGTTTTCTTCTTAATTAACCGTTCTTCGTTCAGTCATCCCTCTTAATTGGCGAAGTCCGCGTGAAAAAGGGTCGGACGAAGCACCTGCTGGGAGAAGATGAAAAACAGAAAAGAAAGGGAAGAGAAAGGAGGGGAAAAAGACGAACGTTTACGAGGTGGAAGTAAGCGAGGTTGTTCAAAGGCGTTGTCGCGAGTGGAAAAGACGATAACTAGTCAGGCACAGCTGAGACTCTCTAAACTTTCGCCTCCCTCCCCCTCGCGATTTTATTCAAGCGTGAGAACAATCGCCCGGCCGGGAAGGAAGGAAATGGCGCGGACGATTCGCCGATCCTTTTGCACAACTGCAATCCACCGAATTATGGGGTGGTCCGGGCAATGAAACGTGAAATAGTTTCAGCCGCGTTCGTCCACGCGAAATTTCCGCCTCGTACGCGCGCGCGTATCCCGCCCGTTTCGATCCACGAACTGTTCCCGCGACTAGTTTCTTAATGGGAAAGCGTTCGTTTCGAAATTTCTCCGACCCGAACGAAACCAAATTTCCCATCTTGACAAAAATTTTAATCAAACTTGTTCACCGAAGCCAAATTGCAACAGTCTTGGTCGAAACAAAATTTTCATGAATTTTCAGGATCTTTCCATCTTGATTAGAGCCGGAGAGCTCAACAGTTCTTCGCGTAGATCAAAATTTTATCATTATTTATGTTATACTTTATTTACTATTATTTATATTACACTTTTGTTATTTATACCATTAAATTCGTTACTTCGTCTCGAAAGTAAATTTTCATAGTCTTCTGTCTCGATTAACAGCAGAAATACACCAACGGCTAAAGTATAAAACTCGTAGCCAAGACTATAACATCATCTTCGATATTACACACATAAATACATAAAAAAAGTGGCAAATGAAACATTTCTACGGAAAATTGCAAATTTTGGCCATTCTGCTAATCAAATTTTTATGCTCTTTCATTCTAGTCAATACCAACTCACTTATCTCTCTGCCCTTAATTTGTACAAACGTTTGTATAAACTCTGTTTTTATTTGGATGCGAAATCCTCATGCGAGAAGTGAAGCCCGATAGCCGTATGAATTAATAGCCGAGTCGTTTTAACACGGTCGAAAGAGGGTGCATCAGGGGTGGGCAGATTCGATTTCTCTCTGTGAAATAAATGATGACGCGTCAGTTGAGTTACGGAAAGCATTTTTGGTGGACGTTCGATCAGCGATAGACGTTCACCTGGATCGGTCGATTGCTCGTTAATCAATCTGTCGTTCGGGCCCACAGATATTTCCCTCTCTTTATCCTGTGAATAATACATATCAGCGTTCTCTCTCTTTTTGTTATTTTCTCTCGTGTCTTCTTTGGAAAAATTTTTAATGGCTTTTGTAGCGCGTTCGATTGAAATCGATCTGGTTTTGAAATGGAGGGGGAGGTGGTCGAGGATAAAAGGAAAGGATTCGTACAACGAGATTTTGTTTCCCCCGTCTTTTTTTTTTTATTTTCCCCTCTTTTCTTTTTAACGACAAATTAGACATCGCTCGCCCATGTTTTTTTAACGAAAGGCAATTCTCAGGGGGACATGAATTTTCATGAAGGTCCTACGGAGCATCTTTGTTAACGATAATCGGTAGGATAGGTGTATCTATGTTTTTTTAACGAAAGGAAACTTTCAAGCGGTCATGAATTTTTCATAAAAGTTTCAACGGCATCTTTGAATTTCTTGCCTTTTTTAATGACACAACGTAGGAAATTTTAATCCTTCAGGATGGCGCAACTTAAGATTGCCAACAACCCTATACATACAAAGTAAATTAGCCAAGCAAAGTTTTCCCGGTGTAAGGATTTGTAATCCTTCAAATTATAAATTTTCCAAAATAGACGAAAAATTTTCATTAGAGTAACTCGCTCGCAATCCGCCCATTCCTAACCTCCAAATTATGAGAGCAACGTGAAAAAGATTCCAAATCGGCCCATTCCTAACCTCCAAATTATACTATTTCCGAGGAGAATCAAGTTTCAAAGCGAAATAAAAAAATTACAAAGCCGCGCAAAGTTCTCATTCTCCGTGAAAAATTTCACTAGACAGCGCATAAATTGGTTAATTAATGAACGATAAGTTGTCACGAGAGGAGCTCCCGCCGAAACGAGCAGGAACATTGAGTTAATTAAACGACCGACACACGGATGATGTTGACGTAGGACTGCGTTATAATAATTTCAACCGCATCGTGGGAGGTTTGAAACGGACGACGAACGCGGGGAATGAGCTGTCGGAATTGTAGAAAGGGATTTGCATACGAAACTATGCGGAAACGTGGAGAATGCAAGAGGATCGTCCTCCCCTCCTCTCCATTTTGCGCGTGTAGCGCCGCGGAGCATATGAATTTTTCATCGCGTTTCTTTCGATCGTCTCTGAACAACGTCCGCGGTTCCGGTCGAAAACAATATCGATAGGTTGGTTTATTAGCTCTACACGTCGACGATTCTGGAAGGCGCTCGATGCTCCGGGATAAAATTCCACTTTTCCCCCTACCCCTAGGTATTTTTCGAACGCCTCTTGGTGAAGTTTCCGGTAATGAACCAACGCTGGTCATTTTTTGTTTATTAATTCTCGAGCAGGATCTTTGGGTTGGTCACCTATGTACGGGTATTTAATATCGTTTCATTTATTTGGTAAATTCGTCTAGTTATTAGGTTGTCCCATAAGTTTCTTCCCTTTTTTTGATGCGAAATGAATACACGATATTTTTTGTTTAAGATGGATTTATTGTGTTATATATGAACCGTTCTATAACCTTCTTCCACCTCTCAGGAAGCCTCATTATGCCCTCTTTCCAAAATTGTTTAAGTTTACTCTTGTAAAATATTCATCTAGGTGCGTTTTTATTTCGCTTATTTGAAAGATTTACTACGGAGAGAATTTTTTAAGGAGAGGAACAAGTAGCAATCGCATGGAGCAAGGTCTGGGGAGTATGGAGGATGAGGTAGAACGTCCCAATCAAACTGTAATCATTTTTGGAAAACGACGCCTCGTCGGTTTTTCTGCTACGGCTGCTTTCAATTGATCCAGTTGATTGCAATATTTGTCAGCATTGATCGTATCATCTTGAGGAAGGAGCTCGTAGTAC
>KQ435798.1:1327954-1361946 GCA_001276565.1 Melipona quadrifasciata | reverse complement strand
GACGGTCCTAATAGTGGTAGTACCACTCCCGTAAACGGTGAAAATCTGCAGTGTCCTTTGCGCTATTGCCATTTTTAAAGCAACGAAGCATAACATGCCGCAAATGCATCTTTTGGCTCTCCATATTGAACGGTGCAGAAAAAATTTTAAAAGAGACTTTCTCACCAACGAAACGTACTTTGCTAGAGCTCTGGGACGACTAAAACCGATGCCATAAACGGCCAAGAGATAAGCCTGCATGTTCATATAAATACAGCCACTTAGAGTCACTTAGCGTGGCGCGGAAGAAACTTATGGGACAACCTAATATTTTGCTCTTATTACCTTTCTTTCCCTCACTCGAATTGGTAACTTATCCACAGGTTATAAAATACTTCACTTTTATTTTATTTATACTGTATTAATGTCAAGTTACTGGTTGAGATAATAAAATTATTGAGTTGTTTATACCCGATAATAATAATAAATTTCGTTCATTTTTTCTTTTGTAACTTTGTAATTTAGATTGTTAAAATTTCGATTACGTAGCTTGTTAAAATACAATTTAGTTATCAAAATAATAATAACCGTTTAACACGTGTTTGTGTATGATAGATTTTCCTTTCAAAGAGGAAAGTCGAATTGTTATTGTCGCGGACCAATCTTTTGTGTAACTAACGGGAGATTTGTCGATACAGCGATTAACTGTACCAGCGTCCACGATTAAAACGTCCTTCTCAAACGGCATTTAACAATGTTTGCCATAATCAGAGTCAATATCGGTTATGCTTAGCTGCAACTCATTGTTGCAAAATTATCCCGCCGGCTAATGTAGTTACGAGTTTCGAAATTACGATGTATGTTCTTACGCGTGCAACACGTACAGTCTCCTCGGAGTTTTGAACATTCGAAATGTGGAACGTCCTGTACGTGCTTAGGTTCTTCAACTACGAACAGTCATACTAAACAAGCAAAATATAAACTATCTAATTCTGTATCTCAACAAATAAACCTCGTAATGCTCTGAAACATCACAAACAATACAAAAAATGAAACATCCTGTAGATGCTTCCGATTAAATTCTTCAACTAAATTATATCAATAAATATGCATATATATGAAATTCAATTTCATATTTTACTAACAAACCTCAAAGTGTCATAAAACACTGAGAAACACAAAGTATGAAACACCCTGTAGATGCTTAGATTCTTCAACTAAATTATATCGTTAAATATATACGTGTATGTATACTCGGTTTCATATTTCATTAAAAAACAGCAAAATATTTTGCTAAACAAACCTCGCAGTGTCATAAGATAACACGAAATATGAAATACCCTGTAAATTAACTTCAGTAACTGAGACTGAAACGTACCTATCGACCGAAATACGTGAACCGTATAAACGTCACATCTATTTCCTCTGTCCAATGTGCCTTTCTAAAAAAAGAAAAAGAAAAAAAAAAAAAAAGAAATAGAAGAGAAAAAGAACTTCAGTCTTCGCAAGCATGTCGAGTCGAAATCAAATTAATTCCCTATCGTTAGAGGGCCGATCTTGTCGGCGCGTTGCCAACTGTTCCGCGGGAATTTCCATGAAATTCGGCCGGGAGAGGCCGTATCAAAGCGATTCCCCTTCGACTCGATCTTGTGTAACTGCTCGCGTACCGTGTCGATTAATTTGTCCGGTTAGTCGCGCGGACAAATTACCAGAAGCTTGGCCAGCATCGATCCACGTTTGCCGAACGTGTCGAAGCAAATAGAGCGATTTGTTTTTCGCTGGTCGACGTAATTGAAAGCCATCTTACGGCGGGGGCCTGGGGACCACAGGGACACGTAAGTTCCAATGCGGGATGGTTCGTTTGCTCTCGAGGGCAGCCTCTCGATTTACGGGCCAGTGAAATAGTTGGCCGTTGGAGATTTGTCTTGCTGGTACGTGACTCGGTTCCGCTTGCAGTAACCCGCTGCGAAAAGTGACCAGAAGTGGCCATTACGACGTTGTTCCAAATCGCTTTGAATTTAAATCTCGCGCCATTAATGCTGATTAACCTAGAAATTCCTAGCCTAGGGATTCCCGTGGTGGGAGGTGGTTTTAAGCGAAGGTTATTACGGAGGGAACGGCGTATGAAGTTTGCCGAAATGAGCACGCGAGGGGGATCTAATGGGGAGGGGGAAAATTGTTTTACAGTGGGAATTAAGAGGTACGAATAGATATTTATGGTTGTGAATGGCGCGCGGAATGGAAATAATAATTTTGGAGTAGAGACTGATACAAAGTGGTCGTTTCATTCGCGCGCAATAACAAAGGATTAGTAAAATTATGGAACTGACTATTGAAATTTTCCAATAAAAATAAGCACGAAAGGGAAAGTTCGCTGCAGGAATATCAATTATCAACTGCTTTGTATCATTTCAATCGCTCGAACTTTTCACTCAGTCTCAAACTTGCCAACTCCGCAACGAAAAGTAGATTAAATTACAACAAACACGAAGCTGTTTCGACTGTTTCAACAGAGTACCCCTCCCCGACGAGGCAATGAAAACAAAAAAACAAAAAGCAAAATCAACGGGGGGCGAACCTCGTGAATCTCAGGAAAGAAGAGATACTGGAACGGAAGGAATCCATTCGGAACGAATTAACAATTCCAATCAGCGATTAAACAGCAGCGGGGGAAGACACTGGGTCTGGCCGTTGGGGTAGTTAACGTAACGGGCACGCGTTAATTACGGCCACCGTTTTCCACGAAATGCTCGCTAATTGGAAATGTAACGAAACGGCTGACACCGTTTCCACTTTCCGGCACATTATCCATCCACTCATTAATCGTTACTTATCACCGGCACCAACGCGCAATTGTCACTTGTATAGCGCAATCGCGCCCAATCTCTAACCCCCCCCCCCCCCTCTGAGGCCGCCGCCTCAGTTGATTTATCCGGACAATAATTTTAATATAAATTAGTAGTATAAATTCGATTATCTGTCAGGAGGCGTTGGTAGGTATCGCTTATTACCGTCGCATTAATCACCAGCCGTTCGTGTGCGTCGGCCAGTTTAGCCTGTCGTTCGGTTATTTGCGCGTTCATCGATGGAAACCGAGCCCCGCTGGCTTGGCGTGGTGTGGCTGTAACGAGATAAGCGATGGTTTATTCGGTACTTGAGGCACTCCTCGTGGTTAATTTAGTGGAACTTTGTTCTGCCGATTAAATTATCAGCGTTACGAACGTTCAGTATATCCTTATTGAAATATAGCTCCCTGATGTGTACGCGTGTGGGGGGGTCGTTAGCGGAACCACCGATCGAGCTCCGACTTAGTTTATGGACGTCCCGCGATAATTTCCATCTCGTTTCGAATTCTCGTCACTTTTTCGTCGTCACGTGCCTCGCTTGAAATCGACGGAGGTCTTTTCACTCGATCCTTCGGCCGTGGGCGTTGTTGAACGAAGGTCTCTGTTCTTGTTCGAAGGTAACAGTTTGACAGAGATCCTTCAACTGCCAGATTTTTAACTCTTTCAATCCTCGAATTATCTTCAATCGTAGAATCGTAGAATCTCTTCACCTCCAAATGTTAAAATTTCTCTTGTTTTCCGAATCATCCGAATTTTACGACAGACAATCGCGTTGCAGACTTGATAAACGTCTCATCCCTCGATTACAGTTGACAAGAACAAGCTCGCCGGTACATCTGGAAATTTGGAAAGTGGGCAATCACTTTAAAAATATGAGAGGTAGAGGTGCCCATTAGCTTCTTTTCTATTCGTCGAGAAAGGACCAAGACCGATTTAAAGGGGATGGACGTCGACTCTTCAACTTCCATTTTCGCGCACGCCCTCCCTGCTGGAGGAGCTCTCCTTTCGCTTCGCTAATTCGAAGAAAGACATACAGAGTATTCTGTGTAGCCAGCAGAACCTAACTTAAACCAGCAATGCAATCAAGATGCGTAGGAAACGAATGATATTTCGTCGTTTGGGGCTTCGAGTTTAAAAAGCTTGTTTTTTGTTTCAAACATACTCGTGAGAGGACATTTGAAATGTATGTGCGCCGGACATTTTTAAATTGGAACTTTGTTCCCCGTTTGTAGTTTCAACTTCGACAACTCTGTTCTCTGAAGTTCCTTTCCTTGGAAATAAACCTTAAACGGGAAACAACCTTCTATTTGTTCACTCGCACTCAGCCAGATAATTAATCAAGTTTACTAAACGGGTTTTTCGGGTGCAATTTTATCGAGAACGAGGCAACACGCGAAGCAACTTTATTCCGCCGTTTCTGATTTATCTTTTCACGTGGAATTCTCTCCCTTTCAATTGGGAAGAGCACAACTGAATCAATGATAGTGAAAAATTGTCGATAATTTATTATAACGATTCGTAACAAAATGTCACTTCGTTTTAAAACGTAAAGCCTCTACTTTGACAGTTTTGAGTTTGTTTTTATCAAACGATACTTTCAACATGGCGTAACAAATGGAAAAATGAGGTACCTTCAAAAGGATTGTAAAAATTCAAACGTTCGTGAAAACATTGAAAAACTGTTTTTTTCTTTTTTTTTTTTTTTAATAAATGTACCATTACCTTGGAAATTGAAGTCTCTTTTAATATTTGACTTTACGATTTTATTGAACTCTGAATATCGACTAAAATCAATGAACTATATATTTGTTCAAAGTTCATTGAAATGATGAAAAAAAAAAAAATCATGTAGCAAGCTTTAAGGTAATGCGAAACAAATTTTTTAACATTTTTGCGCACGTCTGGGCTTTTACGATTTTCGAGGAAAACAACGAGAGAAGATCGTTCATTTTAGTAACTTTTCGTCGCGAAGAAACACATTTAAATTATCGACAATTCTTCATCTTACTTCCAAGTTAAAACTCGGCGGAACGATCAGGTCAGATTGGAACAAGGTTGTATAATTGAAAAGTTTATGAATTTCAAAGAGGTTCTTAAACTTCTCATCGATCCACGACCAGGTCGTAATCCGTTCAATTCTTAAGGCAAGGGGAAGTTTTAAGCACGTAAGGTTCATATCGGTTGTCAGATACGTCTGAACGGGACGGGCTACCGCCACTTGACCTCCATTGAATCTCGCGCAGGCGGCGAGAAACCCGCCGCTTTGTTAAAGAAAATGCTGATTTCTCGCAGCGAAAGACGAGTCTCCACGGACTTATCAACGTGCCGTTGAAATTGGCATTTTCTTAGGAGATTTGTTTTACTTATCTTCGTGTCTATTACCTCTCGCCGACTCAGCCGGCAATTAAAATCCACAAATATTTAAATTCGATTTTCCCGAGGAACCAAGCGTCAAACGAAAACGAAAATATTTCACTCCGCAAAGAATCACCCTGACCACGTGTTATCGACAGAGGACGCAATACGTTGTGAAACATGAATGAAATTTTTTCGAGTGGCGCAACCTTGAAAATACGTGTTATCTCGACGATTACACGGGGAGAGCATTAGCGCGAACGTCGCGCTTTCGCGTGAAAAGCGCGTCGCGCACAAGCGGGATCGCGGTTTACGACGCGGAAGAGGATAAAGACGCTTTTAAACTGGTTCTTAGCGCAAAATCAATACACTAAGAGGGAATCGGTCACGCCTGAAACTCGTTCGAGGCACGTATCGACGCTTTTTGTTACCGCTCTGTACTCATTGTTCGTTACCAGCTACCGGCGCGCAAAACCACCGTCTGCGGGAGTTTGTAAAGGGAAATTAATCGTTGTTCCCCCAAGAATTTCTCGTCGAATCACGGCACGTTTCATCGAGGGATGTGTTCCAACGATTCAAGAAGTGAAGTGAGATTCGCAATCGTGGAAACTCGAGCCTTTGAATGTTCGCGTTTAGCTATCATTCGGTTTTTCGAAAATTTTTTTCTCTGATCAAGATTACAAAACACTAAAGGTTGGCGGTTTATCGAAAAACGTTTGTCTGCCGTTTCGTTTTCTTCGGGGATTCGACGAATCAGCAAGACACAGCCTCACATTTGCCCAAACAGTCGCAGTCCAGTCACAACAGTTACATACCTTGCACATCGTCGATATGACGACTTGAACTTTGGAGGTAACGGTCCATATTTGCTGAACGAAGAGGTCAATCAGGCCTCTTTGACGGCGAGTTTGCCCGATCAAACAATCACTGGAATATCGGTAAACATCAAACATCGGCAATTGTAAAACATCCCTACATAACCGACCCGGTTGTCGGCAGTAACAACGCGTAGATCCCTCTGTTTATTGAATCATCCGGGGAAACACATCCCCAGTTTGCATAATCAATTTTAATGCGGCCTGTAATAGCGGCATGATGCGTCTAGATAAGCTAAACGTGATATTAATCAGGATATACCGATCGTTCGTGTGTCGGTTGCCATTCCCATTAGATTTCAGGCTTGAAACAATGTTTGACAATCGAGGGAAAGCTAGATGGCACTCTCGAGGTTTTGTTTTAAAACTGTCTAGTTTTCGATGCTACGCGAGGAATTTTCGAGAGCGAAGATTGAAAGGAAGTGTATTGATATCTCGTCGCAGGAAATTTGATGTGCAGGATTAGTAGGTATTGATGCAATTAAAATTAGAAATGTAGAAGATTAATTGGTGTAGATGAGACAGTTACTTACGACAGAAAATCAAATGAAAGCAATATCGGCAAGTTATTTGGAATGTTTAAGCTGTCATCTAGTAATATTATCAACGACAGACGGAATTTTAATGAAAAAATAATGTTACAAATATAATAGTATAGAAGTTCTTTTTATAAATATTAACGAATTAACCCAAGAAAGAAAGATTTTAATTCGTATCTTATGAAAGAAATGACTTTACATCAATTTCGCAAAACTAAAAGTCCCTAGTTTTGAGACCCAACTCAGGGAGTGACGTTCTCGATCTCGCAACAAATAGAATGTACACAAGGTTGAAGTGAATCTCGATATTTTATTTATTTATTTATTTATTTACTGAAACAATTGCCCATGACCAGGCACGTCCAGTTACAGACAAGAGGAGTGTCACATAAAATCGATCTCCTTAAGACCAGTGTTTTTTTTTTTACCCTAGGAATGGAACTCATATGCTCGAAATTACCCGACGATCGATCGAATAATAACAACATATATATGTACACTATCTTCATAAGTCACTGGACACAGATAGTTTGCAATTTTAGTTAATTGTCTTTCTCAGTCAATTTTCTTTGCCGATTTCTTTTTTCTCTTAAAGATTCGTTTAGCTAAAATTTTACGAAATTGAATAACATCCGTGAGACCCAAAATATACCTTCTCAATTAATCTAGTGATATTCCCTAGGACAAAAATTAGTCAAGGTAAAATTACAGACTCTAAAGTCCTTCATCACGGATACATCCGGATATCCAATTTAAAGTTCAATTCCTAACCTTTCAGTCGAATCTCATTTACCATTCAAACGAAAAAAGCGACCCGAAAGTGTCCAGAAACTTATGAATCACAGCGCGTACAAACTTACTTATCAGCTTGTCCCTTCGAACGTGTAACGATTCGCGCAACAATGAGAATAGAACGTACGATTTCGCCGAGTAAATTCGTTCCTCGAGCGTTTTAGATCGTCTTCCGACTATCGACGGTTCGAGAAGTTTCTCAACTTTCCCGCGCTGTCGTCAGGCTCGAGAAACTTCCGCAACTATATAGTAGGATCGAGAGTGGAGGAGGGAGTGGAGCGAGGAGAGAAATTGTAGACTGATACAACAATAGTGAGAAAGAAAAAGCAACGACAACTGTGTAGTCTCGCGAAAACACCCGGTGCATAACTCTTTTTTGATGAGCAAATAGCACAAATCTCCTTCTATTTTTTCCCTCTCTCTCTCTTTATCTCTCTCTCTCGAGAACTTTTATTTTTGTATCCCCTTTGTTTTGATCGAGCAGAACTGAGAAAGGATTAAAGAATTACGCGGAATTAAGCGGAATCTTAATTCCGTCGGAACAAGGAGAAGTTTCAGAATGGTTAAAACGAAATTCTCTCCGTGCAGGAGGAAGGAGAGAGAGAGAGAGAGAGGGAGGGAGGGAGGGAGGGAGGGGGCCAGGTTTGAAACAGCTTCAAGGAAACGTAATAAACTTGCAGCAACTCGAAACATTCGCGAGGCAGTTTAAAAGTTGCTTAATAATTTGTAATTTACGTTACTCGGATGGCGGGACACGTTCAATTCCCATCGTTCGAAATTTCTTTCTCGCTCGCTGTGACTCCAATGAATATCGTAATTGCGCTTTGAGAAATTTTCGTCGCTTATTTATTTGTTGCTTCCACGGTTCCACTTTTACACCGTTCGATGTCACTGGAGAGTATTTATTGTTTGGATTTATAAATTTATTTTTGTAATAACGATGGAAATTGTATTTGAACATTTCTGCGACAATCATCAACTGTCTTTTTTAATTTCGTCCTTTCGTTTTATTATTACAACAATGAATAATCTATCTGTTTACAATTACCTTTTATTAATAAAAAATTAGTTTTCGTATTTCGCGTCATATTTTTGCATTGATTTTTACTTTCAATGCAATTAACGTTCTTTAATAATAAATGGTATTTATTAATTAAGTTATAATACAATTTATCGCTATAACAATAACATGAAATAATGGTTTTTCATGAACGAGAAGTTGACTGAATAATTGTGGAGTGTTCATAGAATTACCGAAATTCTCTCGTATCTTTTAATACATATTCATCAGAGCCACCGATTTTAACAATTTCCGATAATTATAGTAACGTACGAGCAGTACCCAGTTTGGCAAAGTGAATTAATGTGGCGAATATTTTTCTCTTCTTCTTAATAGACGATTTAAATTACCCGCGTTGTGTCGTGCCAACATGGCAAACAAAATTTCAATTCTTCTTCTAGTTTTTTTAATTTTGAAACTTAGAATTTTCAGTCAGTTTGTTGGCATTTATTTCAAGTATAAATTAAATTACTGTTATAATCAGTCAGCTAACTTACATTAATCATTAGGCTTGGATTAATTTTTTAGATCTGTTCTACATAATTGGAATTGAATCTGAATTTGATTTGGAGCTAGGAGAAGCAGAAATCAAGTCCAAATCTATATAGATTTAGCACAAACGTAATTTTCGTATACTCTGTTCAAAGACGATTAGTCAAATCTGATTCAAATCTAAGCGAAAGCTAATTCAGAACCTAACCTAAATGTAATCGAAATCTCAGGTTCGATGAGATAACTAATAGAGGGCATAGCTGACTGTTAATTTAATTTTAATTTTAACTTCAACCGACATTTACATTGCAAGAATGTCAGAAACTTGATCAAAGAGCAAATATTATGCAGACTCAACTTGAAACTTAAAAATTCTATCCAAACCTAAATCAATCCTATATTATACCTCCAAAAACCATTACAGAATCCTGACCTTCGTCCTTTCAAATGAAATATATTCACGAAATATTCAGAAAATTCCAATGTTATCAAAAGAAGAAAGTAGGGCGTGACACAATGCAGGTTTCCTTTATGAATCGGTCTTTTACCAATTATGCACAGAGGTTATGCTCGTCTTTTTCTTCCCTCGAGCAACTCGTTTCTCACAGAGTGCCGCGCTGATTCAATCGAGAAAGCGATATTGCTGATAATCATTATATCTACGGTGTCTTTTTTTTTTTCGTTATCATAGGAATAACATGATCCCTTCGCGTCTTTTGGGAGAGGAATAGCAGCAGATTTCCGACCGATAGTCTATCGATGGCAGTTTCTCGCGGACAGCCTCCATCGAGGCTGTTCCACCGGAAATTTCCGTCTTTCCCCTTTCAAATCGGTCGCGCAGTATCGCGTCAGACTCGATTATCGGGATTTCAGGTTGGCTCCCGTCACAGTGTCCGATATCCCACTGGTTCTCGATGACCAAACGGGGAAAAACATCCCGGAAGCTAGGAATTTTCTTCCTTATGGTTGGCACTATTACTACTCTCCTGTTTTCTGTTCTTTAATAAAATAACGGGCACACAGAACGTTTGAAAGTTTCTTGATAATTCTTTACTATCTAATTTGTGGACTCCCATTGGCTATTCATAATTTATCCCTAGTAGTTGGCAATACTGGGAATTTTATTTTATTTTGTTTCTCCTTTTTTGGTAGAACAGACACAGAATCTTTTAAAGAATCTTTTACGTGATTGCGACAATTCCTTGAGACATGGTTTCAATTACAATTTATAATTGGCGCCAAATTTAAATTACTTTATTTTGAAATTCAGATCCACTATATCTTTCCAAGAATGAATTCCAATAATGATTTTAGCCGCGCGAAGGTGACGCTAAAATTACGTAACTTGACTTCCCCGTCCGCAATTGAATGACAACAATTCAAAGTTAATGTTACGGAAGGTTTCAAAGGCTTGTCGATATTGCAAAGGTGCAGGAGCGTAGAGAAATGGGACACACGACCGCCACTTTAGTCGTTCCTCGTCATTTCGCCTGTTTATGGACCGATAAAAACGGCGAGCAATTGTAAATCAAGGAAACGTCTAATAACGGTTGACGTTCATTGGCAAGGGACAAGAAGTTGTGCTAGGAGGAATTTTTATGAATCAGACCGTGTAATTCTTTCCTACAACTAACGTTATATTCGTACGATGGTTTTTTTTTTTTCATCATTTTGACTCACAACTTTAAATTTCAACAATAACAAAAAAATCTGCCTATCTGTTTCTAAGACGAGTAAAAATTTTGTGCTACTAGAGGAACAGAAGGTCAAGGGGATTCAAATTCAGGGGTTGAGTAACTCTTCGACCAGAGTCCCTTGACGTTTGAAACCAATATCGCCAAGGACTGAATTCCGTAGCAAATAAAATTCTTTCATCTCTGATTTTAAAGGATCTTCCCAGGCAATAAACTTTGAATTCTACAGGTTACGAATTCTTATAAGTCAGGGATTCTTCTTGATAGACTTGTAAACGTCACGAGTGAAATATTTTTTGAACGAACTTTGTGTAAAAATCTTCCCTCGTTCAGTTTAGACGACGCTAGTTTGGAAACTTTTCCATCAACACCAGAAATTAGATTCCAGCCCCGAAATTCGTTCTTCCTCGATGCATTGACACCTATGTTTTTTTCTACTTTGTTTTACCACAAACGTAGTTTAATTTTAAACAACTGTGTCCTTCCGGAAGAATTCAAATTTTTTTTTTCTGGGCAAATTTTCCAATAGTCCAATTTCCCACGCGACAACCGAATGAATATTCAAATTGGTTCCAAAAGTGATGTAGCGGCCTAGGATTCCTCAAATACGGGTTTCGAACACTCGACTAGCACAAGCCGCAAGTGGCTGCGCGCCTAGCGTCGATGTCCTACCGATCTTCGACGTTAAGCAGCAGAGTGTGCGGAACCCCGCTAGGATGATGGGTGGCGACCAGCCTTTTAGTAGGTTTAGTTCTAACAAGCGTCTGGGGTAAGGAGTCGCTGCCATCAGTCCCACTGATGAGTCTAGGCAGTGACTTCGAGACGAAACGCAAAAATTATCGCTTTCTCTCTCACTCCCACTCCTTACCGAAAATCTTTCCACAGCATCCTTCACAACTTCCGTTAGCTTTCACATCCATCTTAACCATCGTTCCCTTTAGTGAGTAATTCGTGCCGGGAGCACGGTACATAACCTCGAGTCGTGCTTTTCATCTCCCAAAGGACCAAGCCCGTGGACCGATATGCACAATTAAAACGTTTACGTGATAAGTAGAGTCTCGTGTTAACGTGATAATGAACCGCCACGTCGAAATGACCGGGACGATTGTGATCGACGATTACGCGATAACTGACTGTCATGGCGTCGATCAATCATCGTCCCACCAAGGACGCCACATGCCTCCCGGAAAAGTCCCTAGATCCTTGTCTAGATAGTTTAATCGCCACGACGATTAATCGTCGTCAAGAGAATTTACTGATCCGAAGTAACAGTTTGTAATAAGTTAATTGTTGTTTCATTCGAGGAAATGGTCCGACTATATTATATATTATATTGTATTATAATGTGCAACGTAGCAATGTATATAATTCACAACTTAATATTGGCGACAAAGTAATATTACTGATAAGGTAAAGTATGAAAACAGAGTATCAGAGAAATTTAAAAAATATTAATTTTCCTATCTATGCTCCTATCGTTAAAATCTTTTTTTTCTTCGCCCCCTATTCTAAACCCTATATTGATCCCTTTCTTTAAATCATGCGCTGTATTAAAGCTGCATTAAATCGTGGATTGTAAATTATGCAACGGGAAATGTCACAGCTAGATGATGTCAGATTGACGAATTAAAATGACGGTTTAATCGATACGACTGGAATAAATTAATGTACGGAACACGAAGATACTGAATCAATTAGATTACTGTTATCCAGAAGAGAATCAGAGTTTCATTAGCGCGCTGTGTAATTCATGAACCGTACTGCCGTTTCCAATTATTAGCATCGCGTGCTATTAGGATTCCGCTTGTTTTCTCGTAAATCAATTAGAAATTTTGTCGTTTTGCAGTTCTGCTGTCGATGTTTCCCTCTATTTTACCAAATATTTCAAAGGAATGTATTTCTGTGAAAAGTATCTGGACCAGATTCAGAATTTTTGTTTGAAAATTCTAGGAACATTTTTATTTTTAAAGAACGACACGCGAGAGTAAAGTTTAAAATTTTACAGGCCCAATTGTTAAACGGCGAAAGAACTGAACGAATGGAACGAATGGAACGAATGGAAAGAAAGGAATTCGTGTACGTCGAAATGAAATGCAATTTCGAACAGAGATTCCAGCTGTATTACAAATCGATGATATACAAATATTAACAGTTGAAGTTATTGAAGGATAAGCGCCATTTAAATAATGCAACGCACGTTTAAATATGTTCTCATTGCATCGTGCATCTCATTGCACAACATGCACAAAGAATGAGGAATTAATTATAACCGATTGAATCACCGTTTATGTACGTACGTAGAAAAGAAATTCCAATTTGAATACGTAGTAGAATTTTCAATAATATTCCACCATATTTTCGGTACTCGTATCTAACGTGTTTCACGTTGATGTATTTTAAGTACGCAAGCAACCCAAAATCCAGTGACTGCTAATTTGCACGATAATTAATTTTCGAATTTTCAATATCAATCCCCGAAAGTGAAATATCACAAACACAAATCAAGCTTGAAGACCCCGCAAGTCAAACATAACACCATCCAACGCGTAAATTTTCACTTTCGCGATCAGTCGCAACGAAGGACTTTCAAGAAAGAAAGTCCCTAGATGAGAAGCAACCGTTCATTCGAAAGATACAAGGAAAAATCGTTCGAAGCTTCCCCTCTCTGTTTTCACGAAAGCCGAAGACGAGGAACAAACAATTTTCACAAACTGTTGAACTCGGATCAATAAATCTCTCCCCCCTGTTCCCAAGACCGCTGATCGCCCATAGGGAACATTGTGCGACGAAAAATGCTCGTCGTCACGTGATTACTAGCTAACGACGTCGGTGATCAGCTAAAACGCGCGATCGCCTAACAACGAAACGCGATCGCTTCATTCCCAAAATTTTTCATCTAATGGCAAACTCGCACTGGCGCATGTATTTACAAACGTATTTACAAATCGTTCGCAGGCTGATATGAGAGAAAGAGAAAGAGAAATAGAAGTTCATCGATCTTCTTTGTTAGCTCGCGAGAGCCGAGGTCTTGATCTAACTAGCCGATATTGAAGTTTGGAAGCAGTGGGATCCATAAGAGAGTCATTCTGAAAATTCTACGAATCGTTTTTGGTTCGCATTTAGATTTAATTTAGGTATATATATATATATATAAAATTTACATTCAATTATTTACACCGTGAGATTTACGCCCATTCCCGCGAACGTGGAAATAATTTAGTAAAATCCTCGTATCTCTAAATGTAGAAGAAACTCTTGAGCAATTTGTGAAATCAAATTTTTACAAAATTTCTACGTTTCTAAATGTAGGAAAAATACGTGTGCAGCAATTGCGAAGATACTTCGCACTCGCGTAATTAATACGTGGTAATAAAAGAGAGTTGACGTTTTTACTTCCAAACTTTTAATCGGCATCGTTATCGAATACGATATCCAATCGATAATCGCTCGTACGTTTGGAACGGTTCTGTGTGCTCTTCTTAATTAATTCCGTTTTAATTTCTTTGGTAATTTTATTTACAAATCGACTTAATCATATGGCAGAAGACTTCAGATAAGCGGCTACGACGATATTTACAGAAAGCTGGTTCGCGAGGTTCGATTGATCACTTCCGAACTAACGTGTCCCAGATAGCATTTTGTGTGTTTGATAAATAAACACGATGGTCACACATTTCGTTCGAAAATTACGAGTGAAACTCACTCGATGGCAGAGTTCGGATAGAAAAAAAGTTTTATAGAAGCATCAGTCAGATATTCTAATAACAATAAGGTTAGGTCACTTGCAAAATCAGCTAAGAAATATAGGTTTGGTTTCCTTGTAATTCGTAATCAATTGAAAAAAATTCTGAAGAGATAAGTTTTCCAAAGAAAATTTTCAACAAACAAATAACAATGGCCAGCTAAAAAAAATGTTACTGTAACAAAATTTCAAAATTCCAAGTGAACCTTATTACGATAAAATTTTAAATGAATTCTAGAATTCCAGGTAAATTTTATTGTAACGAGAGACCCAACAAATTTTCAATTTGTGACTTCTTCGAAACTTTAAAAACGAAACCTGTTCTATCCAGGACGGGATTATCAATGCAGAACAAAAGTCTACTCTCCACAAATCACGCAACTTTCCTCGTACTTAGCATGTATATACCGTTCAGTTTCCCTCGAAACTTTTAAAAACCTTCGTTCTACTGTTCCTCCGCAGAGAGAACGTCCGAAAAAATCGAGAACGAGCAGCAGACGTCTAAGAAGCAGTATTTATGGTTCCAAGTTTTTAAAAACTGCGCGTTTCCCGCGCTTCGCCGCGAAAATGGCGGGAAAGCAAAGTCGTGTCTGGGGAATTCCCTTGAAACAATTTCTTCGTTCCTTTGACCACAAAGTTTTCTTCCTTCTCCCTTTGCGGAAAGCTTCGACTTCTCCGTCAGAAACGCGATTTCAACGTCCCTGAAGTTCGATTTACTAATTTAAAGTTCTTGCATTCATCTTCTTTTCCTCGCGCGTGTCGCCGTGATATCACATTTTTCCTTAGACCACTAAATCGAAACATGCACGAAAAATAAAAAAGAGAAATTGTCTCGTGTCCGGTTGCTCGTTAACTTATATTTACAGAGCCAGCAGGTTTGTTAAAGCCTTTGTTCAATACAAAATCACCCCGCTGGAAAACAACCGCGCGGTGAGGAACTTTTGTTCCAGTTCGACGGGCGAGCAACGAAATTTTAAATGAAATAAGGGAGCTGTGTTCCAGCTTAATTTCTTTTTTCTGATTGATTTTAAATTCCCGTCGAGAGTCGTTGTTTGCTTTAATTGAAAAAAGCAGGCGACGTTAGTGCTCGAAATGGAAATTTTGACAGTTTAATAGTTGGCTGTTTGTAAACATATGTTCCTATAAGGAAGTTCCTTTCTTTTCTTTTTTTTTTTTTTTTTTTTTTTTTTTGAAATAAAATTTCCAAATAAATTTTACAAGGATAAACTCAGCTCATTTATACTGGAGTTCGTGCAATAATTTATTATAAAGTTAAGGAATGTTATTAATTAATTGAGTTAAAATTCAACAAAGAAGAGCTTCGATTGGATATAATACAAAAAACGTGAAAATAGAAAATTTAATAAAAAGTTGTCCTATTAAATCTAATTTTAAAAAGAAATTATGGAAGAAGATGATTCGTCTGGCATTTTTAAGTGGAAAAATAAGACGAAGAAAGAAACAGGGACGAAAAGTTCCGAAAGAGAACGGTTGCCAACCTGTTCCCTTAGAAACAAATTCAATAAAGGCAAACGGGATGGGCGAGGGCAGGGTAGGGGGAATCCAGAACCGATTAGGGTGTCTTCGGTTGGAACTTGCAAACAGAATCACTGTAGGAAACTCAAGTTTCACTCAAAGTTCCTTCAAATAACGATTAAAGCACCAAACGAGAGAGATAAAAGAGAAAAAAGAAAAAAGCTGCAACTTTTATCTAGGGAAATTCGAGCGAACGAAAAAGAAAAGAGGATAAATGGTAAATGAATCTAGGAACATCCTAACTTAAATGACGCTTAATCAATTCTTGACGAAAACTAAGTCAGAACACGAGAACTGGTTCTAGGGAATTTTTCTCACGTCGATGCCACATCGGTTGCTTTGTCGGACCACCTGTTTAACTTTCAGTCTGCAATTAATGGTCGAAAAGAAAACACCGACAGTCGAAATTGGACACCAAGAAGGTATAAATGTCACCAACATGTCACGGAAAAAAAAACCAGCACGAAATCCCCAAACAAGGTTCCCAGTCCCTCGACACACTTACATCACTTTTAGCTTCACGTTTTTCACAGTGGGTACAAGTAACTAGGGAATTTTCAGCTCGAGTTTTCACTGAATTAATTCTGGCCACTACTTTTATACAGTGACTTCCTCGGAGAATCTGCTTTTGTCATCCAGATTGATGACTATAGCATGCGTCCTTGCGTGGCCGGATTTGCTCTTGCCCTTGTCCCGTTCCCTAACCTCACTCTCTTTGTCCTCGTGTTTCGTTTCCGTTCCAATGTCCTCGGTGGCTGGCTTGCCGGAAGTGGAGACCGCCACGTCATTGGTCCTCGTTGATTTCTTCGCCTCGATGGAAACTAGAACCTCAGCCTCTTTGGAGGAGCCCTGGTCCTTGCTTCGAATCCCGTTTTTCTCCACGCAGGCCTGACATTTCTTCTCCTCCTTGGTCTCTCCACCTGGACACACGTTCGTTTGGACACGCGTCACGTGGTTTGCTTTTTTTTCTCTTTTTTTTTTTTCTTACGGATGGTAAGACGTTTGTGGATTCTTCTTTGTGAGTGGAGAGTGTGAGAACGGTGTTTGTAAATACGTGATGCATTGTTTGAGGTGCTAGTCCTTCTTTGTGAATGGAGAATGTGAAGATGGACAATTAGGTTAATGAGGTTAGTGACAATGAGGTTAAGTCAATTTTGGCAATGCATGACGGACAGTTTGGTGACAATGAGGTTAGGTCAATTATAGCACGTTTGTGTATGCAGTCCCCGATAAGATGCAAGTTACTTTCGTTCATAGCGTAATGTAGAAAATGTTAGTTGCATTTTTGGCGAGATCGAGGTTTCGATTCGATTATGTATGAGAGTGAATCGACATTTGCCAATAAAAATATTAAACAAAAGTCGTAGTTTGTTCATAGAGTAGTGCAAGATTTTTAGTCGTATTTAAATTCATTGATTTGTGATCCAGAAGTTTTTTACAGCGTAACGTCATGGAATGAGTATTGCATAAGAATGAAGTTGTTTGTTAACGTTAGTGTTGGGTCGATAATAACTTGTTTAGCAGTGGATGGATAATTGGTAGAATATCCAATAAAACGTGCCAAACAAAAAAAAAAAATACAGCAATTTCAATCTAGGAAATTTCTAACATTATTTTCGACTCGCCCTATATAATCTTTTTAAGTTGAATGAATGTAAATTAAAAAAAAAAATTTAGAAGCTTCATTGTGCTGTTTTTTCGTTTCTGGTAATTTTCTAGCATGAAAATTAGCAAAAATTTCCTTACCTTTCTGATCAGCGTCACTTTTAAAGGATCCTCCAACGTTTGTTTCGGCGATTGTCGTCGATCCGTTAAGATCGTTCAGCCTCATGCTGGAGGATATCGCCTGTATGGTAGATACTTGTGTCTCAGCGCGATTCGCAGCTTCCTGCATGGCTGTGAGTTTGCTCACCAAATGATGATTGCCAAGTAGAACATTCTTCTCCTTTAAAATTTCTAATTGGTTGATGAATCGACGGAATTCCTCCTGCGAAAAGAAGAAAAACGAACCCTTAGAAGCAACATCTTGAAAAAATTTAGGCGAAAATAACTAAAGAACTTTTTATCGCAAATTATATTCCCAGTTAAGTCTAATTTCAAATTTAATTAAAACCAAAATTCCCTAGATTTTTTCGTCGCAAATTACATTCCCAGTTGAGCCTAATTTCTAAATTTAATTAAAAGCTAAATTCCCTAGACTCAACAGAATGTAAGAGAACATATATTAAAAGATATATTTTAGTTTAAAATGTCTCTCGAGTCTAGTGACTTCTCTCTTGTGAACATTCTGTTGTCTTCGCGCAAGGATTAAAATGGCACGTCGTTTAGTGCGATAAAAATGTACATAGAGGGGAAGTAACAGTTCTCAGCGTGCTTAAGCCAGTTTTGCGCGAAGTTAATATGAGAAAGAAACATACCAAGTGATCTGCGCCGCTAGTTACTATTGTTATAAATGAAATGCAATATGTAATATTCAAAAGAATGTAACATTTATAAATAATAATAATAAAAATTTATTGATTTCAAGTGGGAAATTAATTGAAAGTTGTAATAAAAAAGTTTAGATATTTTTTAACATACCAAAGCAATGTAGCCTATTTTAGTCATTAACATTCGACAACATGAATGACAGTATTTTTTTACACATTAATATAAATTTTTCCTTTCACATTCTCATAATGCGTTCAATTTCAAAGTAATTCAATTAGTATCTATTAGTACGAATAGCGTTCGAAGTGTGGGTCGCGTTAATTGTTTAATGCCTTCAAAAGTGGGCTTTTTTAGGCCTTTTAACCGGCTGCAGCTAAATCTCGAAGCTTTCACTGGTTTAATTGGTAGTGCGCAGTTTTCAACGTAATCGTTAACCCAAATTCCCTAGTCCACCCACGATCGTCGCTCCATTACCGCGCGATTGTTTCCTTATTATTAGAGAACAAATTGATTCTTCTTAACATTATTTAAATTTACATAGCATCACGTATGTATAAAATTTTATGGAAAAGTTAGAATTAACAATTTTTTAAAAGACCACGATTTTTCATTTTTTTATTTTATTCTGTACATTATTTCTCATTTTTTCCTTTTATTCCGTACATTGTTATATTTTACGTTGTCATTTATTTTCTGCTTATACTATGATAAAGTCAAATCTCAAGTTGTTATGTTGGCTACACTTTCAAGAAGAACCTAACCTCTCTTTCAATATGCGGCGCACATTTCAAAATTTTAAAAGGCAATTCCATGAGCTGAGAACGGAAAATTAAAAAATAACATTCGATCATTCACCGCAACCTATGCTTTTCACCAACGTTGTAAATAAATGTTTCGTAAATAAATCTTTTGTTAGCTTCTGAACAATTTCACGCTTTTCCTGAGAAATTTGTTTTCAGTCGTGCCATTTTTAGAACTCTTACCCCTCGTATATTTTGCGGTATATATTTTTTTACTAGCTGATAATGAAATTTAATCGAAGAAAAATATATTAGTATACATACACGAATTCTTTCAAGCACTGTCTTTCTCTGCTAGGAAAAAGTTCGTAATCTTCATTGAAAAGATAAAAAGTTGATCAGAATTACAAATTAAAATACGTGGTAGCATTTTGTAAAAGAAAATATCTGTAGATCATCAATCTTCTCCGAATAGTTCCTGAATGATCCCTTTGAAGTCCTCTATTTGCCATTCACAGGCGCCTTACAACGAAATATTGGATACTCCGTCTCCGTAATTCAATAATGAACGGGTCGTTTGTCATTTATAATTTTCATGGCCGTTTGTTTCTTTTTCGACTGTCTGCAGGGACATTATCCAGCAAGTTTACTCGCACCAGTGCTAAATCGGATTCTCTAATGTCGATGTTGTAATTAACGCGGCATGGTGGCTTATTAATCGGCTTTTCGCACAATAGGGCTCGACGGTTCGATGCCTATTAATCGTTATTTGCCACCATATATGGAGCGTTCTGATGTACGTGCAAGTTCAATGAATTCCTGTAGGGAAGGCAAGCATATGGCATTTAATTTTCGACTGTTTCGTCGTTTCCTTAAAATGTGAGAAAAATTTATCTATTAAAAATTTATTGCGCGATAGAAAATAAAATTATAGAAAGATCACGATAAATCACGCAGTAAAAAATACAAACAATATCTAAAAATATAACACAGAAACGTTGATGATACTTAACATAATTTCATGTTTCTCTGTCTGCGTTTTAATTTAATTGCAATAAATATTCGTTTAATATACGCCTTCTCCGATGGCAACTAAAAATGTATTTTTATAGAAAAGTCTCGCATGTTATTCGATCTAATTAAATTCCTCCATTTAATGGCGATGCTTTTGAGAACTACTCTAATTAATACGGGATTGAACGAAAGATTATTTGAGAAGTAAGGGTTTGAAAGAAGCACAGGAATGGATGTCGGCTTAGTGAAATAGTGAAAAGAAAATGCCAGAAGGCAAGAAATAAGTTATTTATTAATAAATAAGATTCGACGGTGTTTTTGAAAGATGTTACTGCTGACGATTAATTACTTTAAATGAAATATTGATTTCTTTCAATAGTTGTCAATTCTTTAATTACTTTAGCTTCTCTTTATAGCTATTAATCTTTCAATTTAACGTTTTCTCAATTTATATTAAAAATCTATATTTCTCCAGTCAGTAATAAAAATTAAATTTGTTAAGCGTTAAGCAGTGATATTATTTTAGAGAGTAAAACTTTCAAACAAATAGTTTGAAAATTGAAAATTTGCACATTTAGGCACTCCATTATTTTAATATTTGAAGATGTGGATACTTGGATACTTGAACGTTTGAATAATTGAGTACTTGATTTTCCAATTTAAATAAACTGCGGCATGTCGTTTGAAAATAAAAGATTCGGATGCGTTTTCTCTGTAATAAACATCTTTAAAAATTCAGAAATGGGAGAGCTTCTCGATTTAACGTTAATTATTCCAACCTGTGCACCATAAGTTGGCAAACCTGTAGCAGGTTGATGACAGTAATGCGTGCAGCTTGGCTAAAAGCAGGGATTTAGTGTCATGTATACTAAGGTTTGAAAGGGGGAGCATCTCTCCCGACCTGTAGAGTTCGATAACGGCATATTAGTCGTTCCTATGAAAGCGGAGCCACAATTAATAGAGGATCAAGTAGTAGCAGGCTCAATACGCTTTCATCCCTAGCATGCCTTTGGCCAAAGAAAGTCACCAAAGCGTTACACCGATGCAGACCTGGTGTGAAATTTAGCCGAGTGCAATTTACCTTTCTGCTTTCCAGGAATGTATACAGTCTCTCTGTGAATCGAATCGTATATTCTCCTTACACTTTTAAGATTAAAATAGGTACATTCTTGGAATATTTTCCCTTAGGATAATCAAGACTATCAAAACATTTTTATGAAGAATGGGATTCTAAGAACCTCTAAACATTTCCTAGAGACAAATGACTAAAAATATTCTTGCAAGAGTGAATATCTAGGAACTTTTTTTAGAAATAAAAAAAACTACCAGATTCCTCGCAGAGATAGAGAGCAAACACTTTTATAAAAACAAAGATCTAGGGATCTCTGGAGTAGAGAAATTTTGGAAATTTTCTAAGGATAAGCAGAATTAAAAGCAAAAGTTTTTCAAAAAATGAACGGATAAAAACATTTTCTAAACGCATACAGGTACTAAAATTCTCGCAGGAACAAAGTAATAGGGACCGTTTCCAGAAACAAAGGATCAGACGAATTTTTCCAAACTGAAAAGGTGCAACAAGAGTTTTCATTTTTGTTTCTTTTTGTTTAGCGTTTTTTATGAGTCGTCGCGAACGTAACCAAACACATAAAAGCATCACGCCTGTAAAGCGGAATGGACGACGCAAATTACAACCGCCGAAGGCAACACTCTTCAACGATCGTGTCAAACGACAGGCTATAATCAGTAGTCAAATGTCAAAGCAGCTGACGTTCCACCGACTGTGTCTTTCGGGTTGACGTAATTTCCCTGGCTTTTAGCCAACGGCTTGGCAATCTCGCCGGCGCGCGGCGAAAAAACCTGCCCGCGAATGACATTTGTCTGTTGTGGACGGCGCGTTCCCTTTTGTCTCGGCGAACACGTAACCAGGTCTGGGTTACACGGATTCCCTGAAATCAGCGACTCGTAATTTTCACTTGGCTAATCCCTTTTCCAGGACAACGTTCGCGTAAAGTACGCGAACCATAGATTTGAAATTCATTAGAGGTTATGTTTGATTCGCGTACGAATACGAAATTTTTCTACTTTCGCTCCAACTTATGTTGAGAGAAGAAATTTGGAAATTTGGATACCTGGACTTATTTTTTTATTTTTTTACTTTTCTAAATTCGAAAGATTTCAAATTTTAAAATTAAACGTGAACTTATGTATGTAGGTTAGGTTGATTCGTCGGGAGTACAAAATGGCGTCCAACAAGAAATGTCACGCCCGAAATCCTGCGAGAAGTAGTCAATGAAAGTTTATATGCCTAGTCTCTCATGAGTTCTCAGCAATGATACCAACAGATAAGATAAAACGGCCTGTGCTGAATTCAGTCCTTTAATAAGCTTATAGGGTATTACGTTGGGTTTACCAGTATAAGTTTCATAGCCTCTTTAACCGTCTCTTGGAAACTTCATTAGGAGGATCTGCTTGTTAAGCGGATTTCCTTTAAGGTTGTCCTTTATGAGACCCATGAAATCAAACGATTATTTTTAATGAATCAAGAACTTCATTTTGTATGGATTATGACAATCTTGTAAGACGGACCAAAATCTGGGATGAGAGAGGAGCTAGTTAACATCTGTTCTACCTTGTGTCGAGAGGTGCAGAATATTATTCACAATGGTAGTCAAGACTATAAAAAGTAAGGAGACAAAGTTAGGATTCTGTTACCTTAGGAAGTTTTTTTCTTAAAAGAACTACACGTGACTTAAGTCAAATACAACCTGTATATGTCAAAACGTCCAAATGTCCAACTGTCTGAATACTTGAATCCACAAATTCAAATTTCAGCTCTCCGAATAAATCTCCAAATATTTAAAATTTGAACATTTGTTACAGTGAGATCTTTAAATTTTCCTCGACAAAGAAATAGTAAAGAAATCCAAGAATAAACTTTCTCGAATTTACTTCATTTTCAAGAAGTAAAACACCATCAGCAACAAGTTACAAAATTATTCTCTATCTGTCCTCCACCCTCTCCCAAAAAAACTCTCAAACTTTGGCTAATATTTCGTCGGTAAAATTCTTTCGGGTTTTTCACCCCGTATTCTTGCATAAATTGGAATACAATTCGTGCAAAAGTTTTTTCTCTCGTTTAAATAGACTTTTACTCGTATTCGTGACAGTTTACAATTCCCGAGATTTATCGTCCTTTTTAACAGGATACATTTGTCGGCAAGTTTTCTCGTTACTTGAACATCTGACGCTTTCGCGACGTTTCGTTCGGTCCCGAGTTCTTTTGCGTTAGGTTAGGTCACATAGTCATTTTTGCCCTCTCTCTCTCTCTGTCTCTCTTCTCGAATGGAATCAGCACTTTCACGAAATTCTATGTTTCGATCGGTAGGCGGAGATAGTGGACGTTAATGGCGTAGTTGGTGGATTTAGAGTGATTTCACTCGATTACGGGGTAGAATTAACGATCACGGAATCGTAAATGACGATCAGGATTGTACGCGGACGTATAATATAATTCGATTACAGATCGTCTGTTGAATATTATAATTATGAAAATATTCGTTGTCAACGTGTGATACAGACGAATGAAGCGTTTCGAGAGAGAATTTTGATTAATCGACGCATAATTGTTTCGTAGTGATTGCTGTCAAGTTTATCAGCCATGATGCAGCACTATCAATGCACGCCGAACGTCAATCAACATGATTTTCATTCGTATTGCATCATGTCTTTGAAAAATCGTGATTACATTGTCGTTATGTAGTTATTTACAATATAATCTATAATACGTGCACGAAATGTATTTCAAAATTAATTTAAAAATTCGAGTATATTATAATTACACTAATTTTGCCATTTTAGCATCGTTAATAAATTTTGTGTAAAAAGTTCCTTTAGAAAATTTTTAAAGACTTGACAAGTAAAAATATAAAGGTTGTACAAATTAACTAGTAGTTAATGCTCACGTGGCGCTAGTATCGCTCCGTTTCTCCTTATAACGTGAAATCACCTCTAGGTTATTTGTTATATGAAAAAATGATTCAAAAATGGTTGTACGGTATTGAAGCGGTCATACAATGTAACTGGACCGAGGAATTATTATGTAAATTCGTATTATGTCGTGTCATGATTAAAGGAGCGGAATTATGAAATATATCTTTCACCTATTAAATATTATAACAAGCACTTTGCCTGTATGTTATGAATAATCGTTAAGTTTTAACATCTGCAGTGTAAATACAATAATTGGATTTTATTAATTTTCTCATTTAAAGACATGCAAGTCACTTGAGCTTTTAAAATATAATTTAAACATCAGACGTTAACAGACACGCGTGTTATATGATAACGCAGAATAGTTACTCATTATAATATGAACAGCATAGTGTAATGACATACAGTCAGTCACAAAAGTTTACGCATATCAAATTTTGTTATATTATTTTCTTAAAATATCTCAATTTCATCAATGTAAAATTTTAGTACAAATATTTTTATTCCGTCTCATTTTTACATAGAAATTTAATATTCAAATTTAACATCTTTACCACAATATTTAATTTTAATTATAAATGTTAATTTTACTGTAATGTGTTAAATTTAAGCAATTAAATTTATATATTCATTTACTTCAGACTAAATTTCTACTAACTGTTGAAAATTAATTTCACTCTAATATTCCATTCCAGATGTTTCTGATTTCAAAGAATTCAAGATCAACTATTCATTTATTTATTCTTTTTTACAATAAATTTTTGACCACACTTTTGCATCACCCTGTAGATTACTGGTGGAATTACTATTACCCCAGTCACGAAAATCCGGCGAGAATTTATGTAACATGGAACGAACTGGAGGAAAGAAAGGAACAGCTGATATCTAAGGATACATACATGCACAGAATCACGCGAATGTGCCATTAAAGACATATTTTGTCGCTGGTTCGACTCGCGATGGGAATTTAAATCAGACCCTAGTGTTCCCCTCGGTGTACAACCTGCCGCAACTGTGGGACAGGACACGTGTCTCCCTCTTCCATTTTGCAGTCTCATATTTCACGCTCAATCGACTTGACACGCGACATGTGTAAGAGGGTGAACATTTTTCGGCAAAGAAATATTTATCGTATCGAATCAATTGCTTTAAATATTGTACACGTTATCATATTAACTATCCTCAGTCCAAGTTTTTAAAACAGGTACTTTATTTTAGTACTATGTTTATTTATTTAGAATAATTATCTCATGAAATTTCAAGTATATGATATGACACTTGTAGAATTCAGAATTTGGTATTTTTACAACTTCAAAAATATTTTAATTCTCAAAATTTGTAGAATTTAAATTATATTCAAGTTTTTAGATATATTCTTCTCTGTATATTTATTTACAACTGTCTGTAGAATGAACAATTGTACTTCGACAGTACGAAAATTCGTTTTTCAGTATTTAATAATGTTCTCCTCCCTGATTTCATTAGTTTTCAATTTACAATTTCTTTTCTTGTCTCAGATTAAGAAACGCAAATTGCAGGGAACATAACCTCAAAACTTTATACTGATTCTCGCCTAAATCGACCAATCGCGTGTCTGCAGTATCTTTGTCAATACTGCTCTCTATCGATGCTCCTTAATGTAACCTAATGCCAGCTATTAAAGTGCATTTCACTCCTCACGCTATAAGAAGATTGTTCCTTTATTTGTATGCTTTTTATATTATGTTCTTATATGTAATTATCTTAACCCAAACATAACGTTGCACTTTAGATGTAGACGATACAGCGTAGTTACAAATTAAGGCATCAAGTGGTGATACGTCGTGAGATAACCACACTCAGGGTTATAATTATTTAAAAGGGAATTTTCTAAAAGCAACATCTAATTTCAGAAACATTTTTCAGTCCTTGAAATTTATATAAAAATTTAAATCTGCATTATAAAACTAAGCTTCTAGCAAATTTTACGACCGAACGGTATTGTTCTCAACTTCGTACAACGAATTCTCTATATTAGAAGCATTCATAGTATTCGAGTCTTTGTGACAAGTTAGAATGGGTAAGATCTGCGAACGTTAGATATATCTGATCCTAAGAAAAGCGTCTGGATGAAAGTTGAGAGAAGGGATTGAGGAGATAAAAGTGATCTTACCGTTGCACCATCGCTCTCGTCTGTGAAGTTTCCTTGTTGAAGGGATATAGAATTTGTTTGGTTGCTAGTGCCTGTTGGACGACTGCTTTTCCCTAGGAATTTCCCAGTGGCTCCGGAGTGTTTCGAATCTTCTTTGCCTCCGCTACGAAATACTACGTAGACCTACATTAAAACAGCCAAATTTTAGTGTTTCGATTTTTTTTTTTAGAAATCTCTAGTCATTATCTAGTTATCTGATGTTCTTCTGAGCAAAAGCATTTTATTTAATTTCATTGACTTTATAATTGGTTAATAAATCTCTGGATTAGATATTTTTATCCAAAAATTCCACATTTGCTCAATAGCAAAAACACAATTTAACCTAACCTCTATTCGTCAGATTTTTACTCAGTACTATTTAGGAATTATTTAACTCGATTATGAAAATTTATCTAATGACATTTCAGAATTCTGACATATAACGATATTTCTCATTAATAGAAGTAGTGTATACTTCTGCTCCAGAAATTCTCATTAAATTTATAGTTAATATAATGCAATTACTAATCCCTCCTTGTCAACACAAGTAAGTAATTCAGTCTCAATTGTCTAGTGACATTTTAGACATAACCGTTAACAAATATAACGGTATAACCAAAGTGCTGCATGTTATCTTTTGCCTTCAACGATTTCTGTTAAATATAGAATGTCGTTTCTACACAGACGTTATTAAAATTAATCCACTTGTTAAATAAAACGGCGCTTGTCGTATAAGTATGGAACAGGTACACCGTATCAATGCCAAACGGTTTTGAACGAGAATGTCACTAAGCAACTAATGAATATTGAATTTCTGTGGACGTATTCTCGATGTTGCATAATTCCGCAGTCTTGTCTCTAACGCATTCATCCGTCGAATCAATGGCGGCCAGGAATATTAGATTAAAGGGAAGAAAGGGAATTATGAGAAATTGCGCTTTTGCCCCATGTTAACGTATTTCCTGACCCTCGCAGTCGTCGTACCCCAGGACAAAGAATATTGTAGCTCGTTACTCGACTAATTAGTTCGGCTAACGCGATTAATAAGAAATAAACGAGGTACGGTAATTCCTAATAAGCTGGAAGTACCATTAACCGTAAATTTTCCTTTGATAGACTTAATTTTATATCGTATAATCGTAATCGTATTTCATATTATGTTGAAACAAAATGTCGCTACAGTGTTTTAGTTAAAGAGTCAGTTTTTAATATTTTCAACGATCAGCATCTTTTGTTATTAGATTAGACCAGCATGATTTGTTATGCATGAAGTTTTATCAATGCAAACTAATTGGAAATACTGTGTGTGGAAGTAGAAACAACAGGGATATTTATTTATTTCACTAGAAGATGGATATCTCTGGTTTCAACTAGTCTTCATCTTTATTTTACGGGAACATTTTTTACCCATACACCTCTTTGATTTTATTTCATGTGTATGCCTCTTATTTATCTACTAAAAATGAATAGTCTTGAATATTTGAATCTTTTGTAGTTCCACAGGTTTGAACTACCAATTGTCACCAATAGAATTATATTCACTATATACCGCAAAATCACTAGGAATAAAAAAAAAAAAAAGAAATTACGGCCAAAGAGACTGTTCTGTGTAATTTACGATCGCGCCTTCCTCGCACGAATAATTCAGTAGCATCTTTCTTCTTGCAGGGTTGTCGAATTAGAAAAAGAAAGAAAAGGTAAGGCGTTTTATATTCAAGCTTCGACGTCGAACAACTTTCAATTTAAGCGCGGGAATCGGTGGCTCGGGTATGGGGGAATTGGACCTAGATAGGGGAGGGGGAGGGGCGATTTTTCATCCTGGCCACGACCGGAAATAAATTAGACCACGGCTGTTCGTACACAACTATTTTACAAGTTCCAGCGGAGCGCCAGCCGTTGCTTTCGAATGATCAATATGCATGCCGCGAGATAAATAAATTTCAGCGGGTTGGCCGCAGGCTTTAGAATACGCGATCCGACCGGCGTCGTTTGTCACACGCGTGGGCCGCATAAACGCGTAGAAAATAGAAGGGCCGATTCGGTCTTACCTTGCTGCCGAATATCAGACAGAGCAGCAACGTCACCGTTAGCTGAGTGTGACAGAAAAATATTAAGTAGAGTAGATCCGGATTGGCCGGCGACTGTAAGAACAACCTGCGAACAGAAAGATTGCGCCCTCTCTCAATATCGTTTCGAAGGAACGACCAAAGTTACTTTTTTTGTTATCTCCGCTCGCGTGTTTTTCTCGTCCGGTTGTGAAATCGCATTAGACTTTGGTTTACGTTATTTGGAAGCTTGGAGTTTTATTATGGTTAACCTACATGTGCACGCGATTGATCGTGAAAGTTCCGAGAGAATTAATAATCCATTAGTCGGTTTATTAAAGAAAATTGGAAAAATTTATTTAGACTCTGTTATATAATTTTGTGAAATTTAATTCTTAGCTTGTTAATGGATTTAGATTTACTTATCTAGTAATTTTCTGACCAGTTTTTAGTTTTAGCTTTGTTTAGTAATTTTTCATACTCTAAATAATTCTTTTCGTACTCTAAACCTAGCTTAAACCTTCTAAGTACATCCATTACTTTAGTGTAATATAGTAAAAATTTTTAATATTCTAGATGTTTTAATTTATGAAAAAAACTTAGCTGTGTTCCACGCAATAATTCCCTATAAACTTAAATATCCCTAAATTCAAACTACTATTGAAATTGCTACTCTTGTAGTGACAATTATTGAATAATTTAAGAACCATTGATTCTCTAGTATTCTAAACATATGCAATCTCATCAAAATAGTCAGGATAATTTGAGTGAACCTAGAATTTAAATTCTATTCGAGCCTTCCATTGCAAGTTACTTTAATGAACAAGCCAAAAAAATCTCATTAACTACCTAACCTTGATTTAACTTGCCTTATTTAACTTATCTCAACTGTTTCAGCCCTTCAGAATAGCTTTGAACAACCTTTTGTTTGAAAATGCTTTGCCAAGGAAAAGGACGACGAAATACACAGGCGCTTCTACCACCCGTGGTATTTTCGTTTAGCACTTAATTATGCGCATAATTATGGGGAGACATACGGAGCTGTGAAGTTAACGCAAAGCTTCACTCAAGTAATCTAACCGTTGATGGGAAGTGCAGTTTAGCGAACCGCAAGAAGTTGCAGAAATTCGTATATGTCGAACCCTTTTGAACGGGGAAAGGTAAACTTCGGTTCTTCCTCGAGGAAAACCTCATATGACGGCTGAGAAAACTTTCGAATAAGGGAAAGTTATAGCTCAGCCTCTGTAGATTGCGGCAAACAACTCGTTGGAAAGCAATAAATCAGCCTTGCCCTACCTAAAAATTGCTTTCTAAATATTAATGGCCACCTTCACAGGTGGCGCCACGTTGAAACAGATATTAATGTGGCTATCTTCAGAATGTGTTGGTCTAGACTTTTCTTATTGTAAGAGCTCAGTGATTCTTGCAAACTACCTTAGTTTTAATTTGTACTACTGAATTGTAGTTAAATGCATGTATATAAAAACGAGAGAAAGACTGATAAAATTAATTGACCGAAAGTTTCTCCTTTAGCAGAATCCCCTTGATGATATTCTATATTTGTGCACCTAACCAAATAAGGGAACTGATCTCCGCTAGAGGTGTGGAGATGTCAATGTAGATTATTCAGAAGTCTCAGGCTAATGGTATGCCACTGATCACCCTAATCTGTCTTTTCAACAGAGTTAGAAACTTGAGAAACAAGTAATGACAGAGTGACAAGATGAGCTTGGATGGTTACAAGAGTTGCTCTTAAATTCTGATGACTATTAGTCAATTATTTCTGCTGTTGGAAAATAATTACTGAACTTCAATACCCAATACCGCTAAATCCCTAGCAATTTTGTTTCAGAACAATTTGTAAGTTCTGAATAGATACAAGTTAACCACCATACTATCAAAAACCAATTAATAAACTTCTTTAATACCTGCTGTTGCTAAATCTCTTAGGAACTTTTGTAAAATCAGTTTATAAATCTTGAATAGCTATACCATCGTAACATCATCAAAGAACAGTTGATAAAGTTACTTAATATTGTTGTTGCCTTCAAAATTTTTGTTACTAAACCGTTTTTACAAAATTTCTTCAAAGTTCAATTTGTAAATAAATTTATATAATTCATATACATTTCAATGACTTTCATCAAAATACTTAAGATGTCACTAATTATTAGACAGTGTCACTCTTTAGTACGAAAATCACTATATATTACCAGATAAATAAATTCCACTGTATACTCATAATAAATAAAAAAAACGATAATGTTTTAATTCAAATATTCAAGTTGCCCAAAGTTCTAACTTCGAACTAGTTACCTAGAAGTAGTGACACTATTTACCGATGAAAGTCACTAGATAAATTACTAGACGAGTGAATCCCACGCTATATTTATAATAAACACAAGGAAAACGGAAAATAACGATTGAAAATTGAAAATTCAATCGCAATAAATAAAATGTTGAACTTAATTCGATACGATTTTGAAAAGGACCTTTGTAAAACGCTTAATGGCTAACATTATTTCTACGGAACATGTGCAATAGTGCCGAGATATAACAGCTTCCGTTGTTCTGCTCCAGTTCGCGGCGAACAGGGCCGAGTATCAGCGTAATACATTATTAAAATTAACGATTTGTGGATGGCTCGGTGTTTGCGAGCTTTCACGGATCTGTTCGAGGTATTAAATTCGACATTTCGTGATGACGTGCTTCTGCTTGTCCATTCACATCGCCGATTATTATCTCTTCGCTGGGAAACCGTTCTAAATCGTTCTAAATACGAGAAAGGTTACATTAAACCCGTGAAAATCTGCAAAAATATTCGGGTACGATGGTACTTTGAAATTTAATGGATTTTATTTTAAGCAGAAGGTAAGAGACAATTTTTTTTTTCCATATTAGAGTTAAATAAATTATTTTTACACGTGATTGCTTAATGGTTATTTTGGCTGAAGTTTTCTGAATAAACAATGCGAATTTTCAATGTTGAATTTTGCATATATTTGAAAGTAAACAGGAGACAATATTTGCCTCGCGAGCTCGTTTCGATCATGTTTCAGTTGATATAATGAAATTGGAGATTATTTGAGGAATATTTATATTTAGGGAATATGGCAGAACGAATTGTAAGAATTATTTTCCTGTTAATAAACACTGTAAATATAACGATAATTCTTTTCATTTTTAGAAGATATTTTTAAAAAATTCTGTAAAAAATAATAAACTAATTATCCCAATTTAAATAGAATCATTTACCCGTGTGAATTTTTCTCTCCCCATTAAAGTACAAAGATTCTGTCTTTAATGTAACTAATTCAATATAAAATTACTAAAAACTTACTCGAACAAAATTATTTCCGTGTTATGGAATACAAATGACTGTCAATGAAAAAGCTGGTAATTATTTTTCAATTATTTTATTACGTAAATAATGCCAAACTTTGTCGTGTTTCTCACAAATAATTAGAAAACAATCAGAACATAATTAAAATTCAATAACAGATAATTAACTAGGCGCCGAGTATTTTATTGAAATCATACCCAACTCTGGTATTCACGTTCTCCCTTAAAAGATGCAAAGTTCGTGGGAGCAATTCGTTCTTTAATGAATTTTGATTTGCAACGTTGGTATTACTTTGGCACAAAGTGAATGCGCGGGAGCAAATAATTCTAGGGATTTTTTAATGGCTCATAATAGCGTTGTTTCGCCTCGCACAGACGCCGATTTTTTTCACCCCGATAAAGAATCTCGTAGCCGTTTGTCAGACTTGGCGGTAATCACGGATTTCTGAACACACTTTTACCCAGCCACTTTTAACCGTACGGCACGAGCTTTTGAATTTACTTTGTTGACTTTCCGGATAAATTGGTCGAATACGTCTGCCCCCTCCCGCCCCGAAAAAGATTTTTAAACAAAGGATTCCCTCTTTTATATCGCTATCAAAAGAAGAGAATCGTTAAATTCTATTGTATTTCTCTTTTCTTTTCACTTTTTGTCGGCACCCAGTTCCACGGGATTGAATTATTTTTCACAGGGATTTGCGAGTCCTAAGTGCACGCGAAGAAGATATTTTTTTTCACTTTCGAAGGAACTGGTACCTCAAATAATAATTTGGTGGGGACGGCTGGCTGAGAAACGTGTTATTTTAAATTTCGTTGAAGTTACTGTGCAGAAATTCTGACGAAAACGTTTTTAAAAAATTTTCACAAAGTGGAGGAATTTTTCAAAATTATACACGTTCAAGATAAACGAAGTTGGCTTTAAAATTTCTGAGCTGAATCTTTGAGAAAAACATTCTCCAAGTTTCTCTCTTGCAGTGACATGCAAATTAGGCCATAAGATGATGAGAAGTGAAACGAGTATAAGATGGTTTTTCTTGGGAATTTTAAGATACTTACATAGAGACGTTGAGGAAGACCGACAGTAGAAATTCGTTGTAAATCGCCATCGAGATGAATCGGCTCTCGTTGAACTCTGACGGTGTCTTTCTCACCACGATACACAGTCTTATTCCCCATATGAGAAACATAACTTCAACTGGAACAAAGTGCAACAACCTTTACTATTATCAAAATTAATCTGTATCTAACTGTGCTTACAAAGTTTACGAGAATAAACACAATTTTAGAGGGGACTCGTCTTAAGCTCCACGTATTTCTAAATTCCAGATTCACTCATACGTTGAATTTGAATTGACTATGGATCAAAAGTTTAAATCAAGTTTGATTGGAGCTATCTCAACTGATTCAGTTTGGATTAGGTTTGGAATAGGTCAAGATTAAGTTCAAATTAGATTGAAAATAAGTCATTATGCAATCAACAATTTCTGCAAACTAATTATATCGTGCAAAATTTCTACATAACATTTTCAAACTTTACCGATATAATTATCATAACTGTGTTTTTTAAAATGAATATGGTAGCTAAATCATGAAACTGCTCGACCATTACCTTAAAAATTCCCTAGATTTCTCTTTCAGTGAGGGAAAGTTTTCCATTTCCAGCGGCTTAATTGTTTTCCAAGTGTGTGTTACGTGGTTATAATATTGTGTCATCTATTGGATAAGTAGGGAAAATACCATTATATTCAATAGCCAATTTGGCAACGTGGAATTTGCTATTAGTTTGACGCTTAATTTGGCAGAGAGATCACATCAAAGAGGGTCTCTGACGCGATTATCAGAAACATCTTCTTGGTAATATGATTTAATAGCTATTTAGGTTATGTATCTTATCTGCCGCTTATCATTGTTGTAACGATAAGCGATTATTACAATTATAACAGTAATTTTGAAAATTAACGTAGAGCCGCAAATTTCTAACTTTCTTACGTTAGGTTTGGATGTATCTTAATATGTATTTTATTCCGTAAATCACTGTATTCCGTATCGGCAATTGGTTAGTCTACGTATTTTCCCCTAGGAGAAAATTCTAGGGAACACCAGAACCAAAGAATTTAGAAGAACAAGAAAGTTTCAAGATTTCTATCGAATTTCGCTCAAAACAAATCTCTAAATTTTTAAATTCCTAAATTCCTACATTACTTGTAACAAATGTGACAAGAAAATAATTGCACAACCTCAAAGGAAAAGAAAGGAAATGAACATTTGTATTTTTAATATCTAGTCCATTAAATCTTCTCTCGTTTACTTTTCTCATTGCTGTTCGTTAAACAAAAGGACAACTGAAAGCG